>QEOT01007483.1:70279-156800 GCA_003123785.1 Pterocarya stenoptera
AGGCTAACTGAAAACTTTTGTTGTGGGTTTCATCAAAGTGGACTGCATTTAGGTCGGATGTTCTAAGAATGTTGTAAGAAAGTGTTTAAGCACATGTTCCATTAAACATACAGATCAGGCATTGGGAATTTGGGAAGGTTATGAATAGAACACAATTTTCCCCTTTTGCATATAAAATCACATGCACACAAATGCTCAGACACATGCATCTACTCTATTGTGGGCATCATAAGCTAAGAGTTGTCAATGTGCAATGCACTCCGAGTTGCATGGTAGTGAAGATGGTTTCAACATATATTTTGAACTCATGTCTTTTGTTCTCATGCATAGGTTATGGCAAGCAAATCAAAGATCTACATCGTTCTTGAATTTGTTGGTGGCGGCGAGCTCTTTGACCAAATAGTAAGAAATTGAACTATATACTTTAATGATGTTATATGTGCATCCCATGGTATTTATATTTTGTGGTTGAGAGCCGCTAAAATCACGGGAGGAAAATCACAGTTCACGGGCACTGTTCATGTGAGTGTGCCCACGTAACATTCGCACGTGATTTTATCACTGGTGTCAAATTGACAAGTTTCACGTTGGGTTTGTGTATGTGTAATCACCAACCAGTGTTTAGTATTCTTCTATTTACACAACAGATTCCCTTATTCGTTCTCTGATTCAGGCCAAGCATAGGAGACTTAAAGAGGATGAGGCCAGGAGATATTTCCAACAGCTCATTAATGCTGTGGATTACTGCCACAGTAGAGGCGTGTACCACAGAGATTTGAAGGTTTAACAAACTTCCTAACCTTTCTGCTTTGACATAATGCTTATTGGGTGTTTTCCGAAATGATCTCATCTTTCTTAGGTAATTGATTCAGTAGGTTGTGAATGATCATTAATGTAGTGTTCTGCATCATTTGCAGCCTGAGAATCTTCTTCTAGATTCATATGGTGTCCTTAAAGTTTCAGATTTTGGATTGAGTGCGATCTCACAGCAAGTACGGGTAAGTGGTGTTCCACTATTCCCTAGATTCTAAAGGTGTACTTCATTTACCATTGGCTTTCACTGTTTGGGTTAGTTTTTCATTCCTGTATTAAAGCTGCTGAGATATTTGAAGTCACTTCTAATCTATAAGTGGTTACAAATGCCCGCAAACACAGAGGTTCAATTTTTGGGGAAGAAGGGGTGTCTTATGGTTGGAGTGAAAATTTCTATCCTTCTTCCTTCTTACTTTTTTTACTTTCCACATTTCTTCATAGAGGAAAGCCTTTTTTCTTGTACTTTGTGAAACCTCTCATACATCATTCTTTTTTCCTTTGAAAGAAGTAGACATAATGCAGTAAACATTACATTAGCCTCTTTTGGGGGTTTCCACTTTAGCTGCAATTGCCAACTCTCTTAGGCGAATCATGTCAAAGCCTTGTTCTCTGATATATAACAGAAGAACATCTCATGAATACCAGGAACTTTATCATGAAGGACCAGATCCTATTTGAATATGTCAATTAACATGTTACAAAAGGAGTAAGTAACTCCCGGAGTACGGACACGTGGTACTCCCATCCTATTATAGGATGACATGCCAACTAAAATTGATTCTTGCATAAGATTTTTTTTTTTATGAGTATGCTTGCATAAGAAATTTTAATTACATGGCATGTTGTAATATGATATAAGTACCACGCCATCCATACTCTAGGAATACCTAATAATTTTCCTCACAAAAGAGAGGAATCGTTTGATGCGTTTGTTGGCTTTGATTGAAAAGTGGAGTGTGGTTGAGTTCATAAATATTTGTGGATGCGAATACCAGAAAAAGATACATATTTTGATGTTGTATAACTGCTTTTAGTGAAGCTAGCAAATATGGGAAAAGGCATACAAAAAACTTAACTCTTGATTGTGCCCCTAAAGGTCACACTCTATTACTCTGCTCTGACTTCATATGACGCTTCCATTGCATTCTTGCCTATAGAAGGAACTCAAATGTGATAATTCATGCAAAAGAAAGAGTCCTCCTTTCTTGTATACATGCTCTTGAGCCCTTCTCTCTCTTTCTTTGATCAAATTACTTGGATACTTATTTAAAAAGAGTTGTCTCCTGTTGTCAATATTTGTCGTTGTCTTTACTAGAACTTGCATTGAAATTCACGCTTGTAAGGAAATTGCAGAGCCAGTCTTCCTGGATATGCTTCTGTCATTGCCTTGTTGACTACAGAGCAGGGCAAAGAAGACCTGAGGATCTCTTTGAATTCTTTTGGATAAATTTTGTTTAATGTTAGTAGCACTGCTTTAACAACATGGTTTTGATTTTCCTTTAATTGCATTCTCAAAGGATTGGATTGCTTTAACTCAATCCTCATTAGCTCATTCAAACTAGTGATGAGGCTAAGTTTTAAAACAGATTTTAGAGTTTTCATAATTAGCTCAGATATTTCCTACTTTTACCGAGTCAATTGATCACTTATTTCATTGCCTCATCCAGAGCTGTGAGCAAGTTAAGTTTTAGAGTTTTGGATGGTGGTATTGAGTTCTTTACGATATTGTGACCACTCGTTCTTAGTTATTTTGTGGTAAAAAATGTGGAAAGCTCTCGTGAGCCTGTATATTTTCATATTTTTATATATGATAATTTGTATTTGTCTTATCTTTAGTCATACATGTTTCAGTATAGATTACATAGGGCACACTTATTTGTTTTTGTTAGTGAAAACTGTGTTACTTTTCCAAGGTGAATGGGTGATTTATTGGGGGCATAAGCATTATACATCATGAAGACCTTAGTTAAATTTCTCTTATTGCAGGAGGATGGGCTGCTTCATACTACCTGTGGTACCCCCAATTATGTTGCTCCTGAGGTATCTACCTACAAGTTTATGAATCTAATAGAATGAATTAGTGAAACTCTGTATTTGATTTCTGACGTGATGCTGTTGTATTAGGTGCTAAATGATAAAGGTTATGATGGTACAGCGTTTGATATATGGTCTTGTGGGGTCATTCTCTTTGTTCTTATGGCTGGGTACTTGCCTTTTGATGAACGAAATCTCGCTGTTTTGTATAGAAAAGTAAGTCTTTTGAGATTTTGTATCCCTTTTTGAACAGTGATAATCTCATTTGTCTCATCGCCGCATTCTTTTGAACTTCAGATTTGCAAGGCTGACTTCACATGCCCATCATATTTTTCAACCGGTGCAAAGAAACTGATAAAGCGTATTCTTGATCCAAATCCTCTTACAGTGAGCTCCACAGTTTTTCTTATAAGAAATTTATTTACTGTCTTTCTATCCCCTCATTTCCTAAATTTTATTACATTGTAGATAGGTTAGGTGAGCAAGGGTATATGAAATGTTTAAGATACAGCATTCATAGCATTCATTATTTTTGTTAAAATTGTGGTGCTATATGTCAGCGGATAGCAATTCCTGAAATCTTGGAAGATGAATGGTTTAAGAAAGGGTACAAGGCAGCATACTCTGAGGAGCAGCAGAATGTAAATCTTGATGATGTAGATGCTGTATTCAATGACTTAGAGGTAGGACTTCTTGGTCCTGTTTTCCATTTATTTATCTTAGTGAAGATGTCCGGTTAATGTGCTAGTTACTGGCTTTTAATAAAAATCAGTTCACCTTCCTAGTTCCATTGCTCGGATCTCAGCACTGAAGTTTTTTGGTTTCTTCCAATGGCATTATAAACTAACAAAGTAGTCCATCTGCAAACATAAATATGAGGCCAAGTTCCTCCTGAATTTTGTTCTATGTATGTTTATTCTGCAGGAACATCTTGTTACAGAAAGAAAGGAGAGACCTGTATCCATGAATGCCTTTGAGCTTATATCTATGTCCCGGGGTTTTAGTCTTGAAAATTTGTTTGAGAAGCAGATGGTATGTATGTATGTAAAATTTCTCTGTTTTCTGGTAATGCATATTACTATTGGAATTGATGTGTCACCCTTTGAAATTTCGGGAGAGTGAATTATCAATGGTGCATCAAATTGGTGCTTTGGGATTTTTCATGGTCTTTTTTGGAAACCCATTGTGGAAATCTATTTTATCTCACCACAGGCAAAATCATCCTGATACTCAGATAACCATGGTAGTTTAATTTTTCCAGGTGGATGGCACTTTCTGTACAGATTTGTGTTATATGTATTATGGATATCTGTTATCAATGTTTAATGATCCTCACTATGTTTCTATAAATTTAACTCTACAGGGTCTTGTGAAGCGAGAAACCCGTTTCACTTCCCAGCATCCTGCAAATGAAATCATGTCTAAAATTGAGGAAGCTGCAAAGCCTCTTGGCTTTAATGTTCACAAGAGAAACTACAAGGTAATAATTCTCACATTAGACATATTGATTGAATTTCTTTGGGGTAAGTTCAAATTGATTGGATTTGCTTTGTTTGAGGTGGTATTTTTTGTCCAAGTTATTTCATTCTGAACTGTAAGTTCTACGTTTAGAAATTCCTATATGCACATGTTTCTTAATTTCCAACAATTCCAGATGAAGTTACAAGGTGACAAAACTGGAAGGAAGGGCCATCTCGCTGTCGCAACTGAGGTATGCAGTTATTCTTCTGATAATGTAACCTAAAAACGCTAGGGGCCCCTGCTTAAAAGTTTTATGGTACCATATCAGAATACTCTGTGCAATTGATGTATTCTCAACTTCAGGTGTTTGAGGTGGCTCCTTCCTTGCACATGGTAGAGCTTCGAAAAACTGGCGGCGACACATTGGAGTTTCACAAGGCATGCCAACTTTTCTTCTACTTTTAATACAATACTGGCTTAATTTTTCTGAGTTTTTGAACTTTTAAGAAGTGAAATTATAGTAAACAAGCATGTGAAGAGTTTTCTATATTACCTTTTTCCTCTCTTCTGTCTGAACTAAATTGAAGAATGTTGCAAAAGTATTTTAATAGCTAAGTGTTTGCTCTGGTCATATGGCAGTTCTACAAAAGTTTCTCGTCTGGATTAAAAGACATAATGTGGACCAGTGAAGATGAAGAACATACTGATGGACTGAAGTAATCTCTCTCTCTCTCTCTCTCTCTGCGTGTTGTGTGTGTGGACAGTATATTTCATTGACTCCACTAATTGTCCAAGCGGGTCATAGGAGAGGATCATCTGATTAATTATTTAGTCTACTGTGCCTTTGAATCAGAGTGTAGAAAAATTGCATTTGTGGACAAAGTAGCAGACGGATATCCACTTTTTGGAGAAACTAGCAGCATGTGTCCGCTACTTTCAGTCTGAATGGGTTCTTGGAAAACAATACCAAAGAATCACAAGCCATGGGAACTAGGATTGAAAGTAAACAAAACTACTCAACAAATTGAACGAGATCCGCTTGGTCAAACTCAAATTTGACTCGATTCGATTCATTTACTAGATGAAGTGGTCATGAATACATTATTATAATTGAATATTAAACAATAGAATGCCTAAAACTTGGCCCGGCTCATATAAACTTGAATAACTTCGGTTATAGTATTATTTTTAAGAAAATACTCTAGTCACAAAGAGATTACACAAAAGCAATTCTATAAACTGACGTGGGTTGATGTGGTTCGTCAGATAATAAAGTTACTTTTATTGTAAAGTAGATCTAACGTATCAGATGAAATCACGTCAATTTGTGAGAAATACTATTCATCTCATCATTATAATTTTTACAAATTCTCACATAAAATAAAATAAACAATTTAATTTTTTTAAATTTTAAAATAATAATAATATTAAATAATAATATTCTAATAATATTTTATTCAACTTTCAATTTTTATATCAAATCACTATCTAACCTAATTTTATTGTAGCTACTAGCTATAGATTTATCTTTATTTTCCCATATAGTTTTCTCATCTTATAACTATTTTACTTTAATTATGCTTGCGGATTGCATGGGTTAATGACTAGTATTTATTTAAGAAATAAGAGGAAATTATGTACTTAATTCTAAACATGTTACTTACACTCTTATGATACATGTACATACAATTTTTTAAAAATATTAACAAATAGGCAATGTATGTTTGTTAAAATCTGAAAATAAAGTTACAAGATACAATATAGATAATCTAATGAAATAGCTTAGTAAACTTGCTAGAATAACATGTCTCGTTTAGATTCAGAAAGTGTCTCGTCTCTTCTCATCTCATCATTATAATTTTCATAAATTTTTACATAAAATACAATAAACAATTCAACTTTTTCAAATTTCAAAATAAGAATAATATTAAAAAATAATATTCTAATAATATTTTTTTTTAACTTTTATGTTTTATTTAAAATCATTTTATCTCATTTCTGAATCCAAACCAATCCTAAATAAGCTGTGTATGAACATAAAACATACTTTGGTGATAAGTTTGAACTCTACCCACAAACGAATTCATAAAGTAGATAGTTTACAAGAGTGAAAGCTGCATGCAAGATCTAGGCTGGAGTTTCACTTTCAGTGTTTTGTGAATAATAATAATTAATTAATTATAAATAATAATTAACTGTTCGGAAACAAAAGTCTGAATATTCCAACCGAAGAGGGAGAATTGCGTAGAGATGTGAAATGTGGCCGCTGAAAGATTTTTGAATCATGCCAGTTCATTGGGCGCAGATGAGGGGACACTTCCAGCAGGCATGCGTCGTGTTAGATAACGATCATTAATTGAATTGGTTTCTGGTTAGCGGATTGTAAATTTGTAATACAATGCCATGGTCCCCAATGAATCGGTTTCTGGTTAGCTTGGATTCTTTTTTTAGTTTATTTGATAATCATAACCTTTTTTTTTTATTTATTTTTTCATAATCATAATTTTTTTTTAGTTAGGTTGGAGAAATTGGTTTCCGGATATCTCTTGTTAATAAATGTCATCAACAATAAGAAGATCGAGAATATGGTAAATGAGCGGTGCTACTCTGCCGCCTGTATGTGCTTGCTTTGTGTGTCACCTAGTGCAAATTGTACTTTTTTTTTATTTCAAACATTTTTTAAACATGTTTAATAATAGTCACATCTTTAAACATTAAGAATATTTAAAAAAAAAAAATAAATGGATAAACGGTCAAATTGAGGAGACAATTTCAAGAGGAATAGTAGCATTATTCTATGGTAAATTACTTGATGAGTCATTAAGATATTAAGTCCTTTTGAAAAAAAAAAAATTGTTTCAAAGAGGGGGATTAAGATTTTTCAAAGGGTTTTATTTGAATTATTTATGTATAATTTTAGCAAATTTCGCAAAGTCTCTTTAAAAAAGTACGCTAGAATCTACATGAAAAAAAAAAACTCTTTTTTTTTGTCATAATATGTTCTATTTTTTTTTTCAAATAAAATATGCAATAGTTGTACATTTTAAAATTATTACTCTAATTAATGATGTTTATTTTTTATTTTTTATTTTTTATTTTTGAAGAGAGAATAGAGGTGTTAGAGCTGGAAGGCAGTGTTCACACGTAGTTGATGGAATTTGAAGTAAAGATGGACGGATTGCAGTTGTATTTTAAAATTCTATGATAAAGACAGTGGATTTAATTTCTTTATTTCCACTCAATTCGCAATTTCTCCCAAAGCACACTACTAAAAGTGAAATTAATTGAGCAATAAGTACTTGGGTTTAGCTTCCCTGGCTGTTTGGTGGTGCTAATAACTCTATTCCTTCATAGGGAGGAGACAGTACACACACAGAGACAGAGAGATCATTCTTATCCGATCCCTTAACAAGCAATTATATATGTAGTGTTGGAATTACGCAAAATGCATTTGATTATGTGTTAATAAATATTAAAGCACCGCTAAGTCTGCTCCACAATTGGGCACGTTTCGTTTACCTTTCTTCTCGCTTTTTTTTTTTAAATAATTATTATTTAATTTTCTTTCAATTATATATTAGTCAAATGCAAAAATCAAAATAATTTTTGCAAAATTTGAAATAAAATAACTGTACATTCACTGTAAGTAATACACAGTTGCACAATATTAGCCCTCATTTGGAATGAGAAACCATTTCATCTCATTATTATAATTTTTTTAAATTTTTATAAAAAATACAATAAATAATTCAATTTTTTTAAATCTCAAAATAATAATAATAATATTAAAAAATAATATTTTAATAATATTTTATTCAACTTTCATCTAAAATCATCTCATTATCCAAACGGGCCTTAAAGTTTATTTATTCTTCCTACAAATTTCATTTTTTAAAAATTATATTTAAATAAATTTTCAATTTTATAGTTTATTTTCACAAATTCCAATATAAAACGTAGTTAAAAAAGATATCAAAATTCTCTCTCTTTCTGTCACAAAATTTACTTAAGAATTATCAAAATTTCCTAAAAAAATTATGAAACCAAACATGCTAGCTCTTGAAGAGTTGCCCATTCTGGTGGTCATGGCAACCCAACTCCAGCTAGCATACAAATTTCCAGTAAACGTTCCCTTGCCCGCCTATTTTCCTTTAGGTACCTTGGGTTATACATGATTTGTATATCTCTATCATATATCCCGCTGATTAAGCCATACTTAATATATCTAAATGCATATTATAAACATACAAGACTCACTCTCTTTCGGACTCGTGGAGTGTTTTTTTTTCTTATAAAATACCATCTTTATTAGTTTTGCTTTACTCTATTCGTTTGAAAAAAAAAAAAAAAATTAAAGAAGTAGACTTAATTGAGCAAAATCTTATTTTACTGAAAAAAAATAGCAAAATCTTCATATTCAGAGCCTGTCCAGATTTAATTGGGACCAAAGATAGACTCTAATTTCATGTCTAATTGCTTGGAAAAGATAGATAAATAATCTTTTAGTCCGAACTTGAAATTATAAGTTAGAGGAAAATAATATAACAATATTTATTAGGGGAATTATATGCATAAACCACTATTCATTTGAATACCGTACCCTACATCTATAACTTTTGTTTTTTATAGAATATGAGGTAGTAAATAGAAATTGATAGAAAAATTTTTTTATTTATTATTATTAGTAAAAATAGTTACAAATTCGGGGTTGTTGTAGACCATAGAACCTTTATTATAGAGCTTTTAATTGTAGAATTTTGTTAAGAAATTACAGTATTGAGAGGTTGTTTATGATTTATTAAATATACGTTACCTGCATAAACTTTTCAATAAAATCTTCAATTTGGGAATTTTTTTTTTTTTTACCATAAAAAAAATAGATTTTTGATTTTTAGATGCTTGAATCACTTTTATTAAAAGAACTTTTAGACAGTTAAAAGAATTGTTTAAACTCTCCAACTCAAAAATTAAGTTTGCATAAAATTAAATTATCTCATCTTATCTAATATAATTATTATAATTTTTTAAAATTTTTACAAAAATATAATAAATAATTTAATTTTTTTAAATTTTTTTAAAAATATATATTATAATAATATTTTATTTAATTTTTAATATATCATTCCATCTCATCTTAAGAGAGCACGAGTTCTTCCACGTGTAGATAACATACTATCCAAACTAGTTACCTAACAATATTTAATTCGTAAAATTTAAAATATTAAATATTCAAATCTAATCCTATCAACAGTGAAAATGACGGTTCGTAAATAGAAATTTTGCTTTGGTATTCGCCGAGACTGTAGAGATTTAGATCCTTTGAATATACTGCAAAAGTCATCGTAGTCCTCCGGTATTTACGTTTTCTTTTAATTTGCAACTTTGAAACCAAACTCATGAAAAATGGTTCTGTGCCTATAATGACATTTTGTACTGTCGAATCTTTTGGTCGATATGGTAAGGGTACTAATATTCCCCACAATACATTTTACCCTTTAAAATATATGTTATAAAATAAGAGTATTTTATATTTTATAAAAATATTATTTATTTTAAAATATTATAATGTAAAATGTTGTATTTATAATTTTTGGTATTATAAATGTGACGACGTATAAACTATTTTCTGTGTACGTAGTAGTGCATTGGATTTTTGACAGGTTAGAAGTTGGCAGTTAGCAGCTACCGTATTATAGCTGTAGTCCTAGCCCGCCTACATTTATTGTTCCTTGATGGATGGCCACCTACGCCACCCACCAATTCTTTTCTTCCTCACATATTAACCCCTTAATTCCCAAGATATTCTTCAATTATCCCCTAATTCAAATGGAATTCCCAGGTGGAACCCATTTCATCTAGTTTTTACTTAAATTTGCATGTGAAAGAGTACCCATCCATGCAGACTATTTCCATATAAAAAGACAAAAAACTACTTGCCCCAAAAAAGGAGAAAAAAAACAAAAGAGGGAAAAACATCTCGACAATATTCCAAATTAAGTGAACAATTCCCAAACCAGATTTTGATTTAAATTTTTGAATATTTACTCCCATATTAAATAGAGCAGTGCTAGCCAGCTTTGACAGCGGGGAATGTTGCTTTTTTTTTTTTATATATATATTTTTAAATATTTAAATATTTTTAAAAATAAAAAATATATTAATATATTAAAAATTACTTTCTTAATTATTAAATAAAAAAAAATAAAAACAAATTTAAATACATGAGTGATAAAATGAGAAGACAAATACAAACATTTTTCTATTAAATAACGTAGGGTTGTTGAGCTACATAACTAATAACTATCCCTTCTTGGAACTACCTCCCATTGATTCAAGAGAATAGAGTCATGGACCATCACCCCAACCTTTTAGTCAATATATATTAATTATTCCAAGCGTAGCTGTCTTCCTTAATCCAGCTCCCCAGTATTCATTTCAGGTTCAGATCTCTCACGCTATTACCAGTGTTAAAACCGTACGTGTAGGGTTCTGCTTTTAATTCAGCGTGTACGTATAGATATATATATATAAATATATATATACATCTCCTTTTTCTTTGGAGGGTTAAGATAGCTCAGCTTCCCCCACCGACTTCTTGTTTATAAGTAAACAAGATCTTCCATTTTATCTTTGTTCAAGAACCAATTAAAAAGAACAAGCAAATTGTTCAGTACTACTGAAAGTTGAGATTATGAATAGCATAGAGATGGATAACGAGAGACTAACTGCGGAAATGGCGTTTAAAGACTCGTCCTCGGCTGTTATTAAAATCCGGCGACGTTTGCCGGATTTCCTACAGTCCGTGAAGCTCAAGTACGTCAAATTAGGCTATGGGTACTCATGCAACCCTGCCACTATTCTAATGTTCGTTATGATTTTCCCTCTGGCCTTTTCCTTATTGCTTCAGGTCACTGGTTTAAAGCTGGACGGAGTTTCTGAGTTATGGATAAACCGGAGGGTTGTGTTCGATGACCTCGTTAATGCAGGCACAAAACCGGCTGCTTCTGCTTTGTTTCTCATCCTTTTTTGCATCTATCGAGCCAAGCGTTCCAAGCCCGTTTATCTTGTAGACTTTGCATGTTACAAGCCGGACAACGAACGGAAAGTGACCGGCGATTTTTTCTTGAAGATGAGTGAAGATAGTGGAGCATTCCAGGAGGAGAGTCTCCAGTTTCAGAGACGAATAACGGTCAGGTCGGGTCTTGGTGACGAGACATATCTGCCAAAAGGAATTACGTCCAGACCCCCAAAATTAAGCATGGAAGAGGCCCGATCCGAGGCTGAGGCTGTCATGTTCGGAGCATTGGATGCGCTTTTTGAAAAAACTGGCATTAGAGCAAAAGACATCGGAATCCTTGTTGTTAATTGTAGCTTGTTCAATCCAACCCCATCTCTGTCCTCCATGATTGTCAACCATTACAAGCTCCGAACCGACATTAAGTCCTACAACCTCGGCGGCATGGGTTGCAGCGCCGGCCTTATTTCGATCGACCTCGCAAAAGATCTTCTTAAGGCAAACCCCAACACGTACGCCCTCGTTGTAAGCACCGAAAACATCACTCTCAACTGGTACTTTGGCAACGACCGGTCGATGTTGTTAAGTAACTGCATATTCCGCATGGGGGGTGCGGCAGTTCTCTTATCGAACAGGGCACAGGATCGGCGCCGATCTAAGTATGAGCTCATCCACACGGTTCGAACCCACAAAGGCGCAGATGACCAAAATTACAACTGTGTCTACCAGAGAGAGGATGATAAAGGACTTGTCGGGGTTTCCCTCGCTCGAGAATTAATGGCGGTNCCCTTATATTTGAGAAGAGTATTGCTATTTTAGTACTAGTTTTATTGTTTTTAATCATATTAATTTATGTGAAATATGAATTAATATGATTTAAAATAATAAAATCTAATTAGATATAAAATAATATTTTCCTTTTTTTTTTTGACGATCAATTATATATGATATAATAACATGCAAATATTTTCTAAAATACTCTTCTATATATTCTTATGTAATAATAATAAATCGTTACGTGACCTTATAAATAGATACAGTGGTAGTACTCATGATTGCTGCACGAGAGTGGAATGTTGTATACATCTCACAATTAGGTCGGTAAGTGCATGCATTGATTGAATATAATATTATCTTGTGTCATTCACCTTACCCAAATATCAAATTTAGAATTAGGAATGACAATTTGTGGCGTTGTACGGATTTGCGTGGTGATCAAATTGGAATCGTGCTGACTATGAGTCAATTCTAATTCAACTTATTTAATTAAACGAGTCAAATTATTCGACTTCACTTCTTAATTTTGAATTGGGATCCACCCATGAGTAATCCAAGTGGTAAGGACGAACTTGTAGGATGTCATGACGGTGGGTTAATGTTGTGCTAGTCTCTTCAAGAATATAGTTGTAATCGAGCCGAGTTAAGCTGAGCCGGTTTTTGATTTACCGAATTCAGCTCGATTCAAAATACTCGAGATTTTTATTTATTCTTTATCCAAATTATTTTCTAAATTGTTAGATGTTATGAGAGGCGTAAATGAATTACATAACATTCATTAGTCTTCTTGTGGCCAACTATTTTTTCTCCATTTTAGAAAATAAAATTGAGACAAACTTGAGAAATTCAAATTTGACCTCCAACCGTCGAACTGCGAGTAATGGACACGCTTAATTAGTGGCCATGGATGAAGAGCCCTTTGCTGTGTTGTCGTTTAACTCTGGTGAAGAAGACGTGTAGTTTGGCTATTTTCTTATGTATAACTTGTTTGATATATCTACCCTATAGTCCGAACCTCTGCTTTGTGGCTATGGGTCAAGGTTGGCATGCATTTTTGTCACTTTCTTTATGCTGGTGGTAGCTTTATCAAAGGCTTAAATGGTTTCATCCACAGCTTGATTGGGACTTGTAGGCAAGGTTTGTTCACCCAATCTTTTGCCCAAATTTGGAGTCAATTTTCCTTTGTCAAGTTTATTTCTCCATTTATATATTTAATTTTATTGTTCACAAGTCGTTATGTAGACACATAATCTGCTGCCAATCCATTGTAGTTGTTAAATAAAATAAAATAAAATATGAATCCTTTTTATGTTAATTCTAGATCACCATTGTAATTGATATGTCAATGACCATATTTGTAAAGGTAATGCTAGATATCGTTTTAAGAAAGTGGAACTCGCCATTTAAAATTAATTAATTTTTTTTTTTCATATAACTTCTAGAAATGCTTATCTACCGTCACAAATAATCATTTCTGTTGCAAATAATTCGTTATAAACCTCCTACATACTTGGCTTTGAAAAAAATAACTAAAAAAGAAAATGAAAGAAAAAAACTAGAGAGGAGAGGGAGTATGAAGGAAGGAGAGAGGGAGTAGCAGTTTTGAATTGGTAGTGGTTTCTATAAAGAAGGATGGGTCTCTCACTAAATTAGGATCGGCTATCATATATTCTCAAAGAATGGAGACTTGAGAGAGAACGGAGATGGAATACTGGAAAGAGGACGAATAAAATCAAGTGAAAAGAGACCAATCATATTTGGGTCATTTGAATTCACAACTCATCTAAACTCATTTCATTTTTATCATTATAATTTTTTCAAATTCTTATACAAAATATAATAATTTTTTTTTTAAATTCTAAAACAACTTTTCTAAATTTTCATACAAAATATAATAAATAATTAACTTTTTCAAATCTCAAACTAACTTTTTTAAATTCTCACGCAAAATATAATAAATAATTCATTTTGTTAAAATTTAAAATAATAAAAATATTAAAAATATTAAAAATATTATTTTTTACCATTCACAGATCATCTCAACTCATCTCTAAATCCAAACCCTCCCGAGTGCGTTGAATGTATCAATAAACAGATTTATAAATAGTTTTTTTCGTTTTATATCTAGGTCTCTTCCACCACACCCTGTTTGTTTCAAAGTTAATTTAGGTGACAAGAAACTCGAGCTAATTAATCATCTCGATCAAATAAAGGAGCCTGTTTAGTGTAACATTATGTGACATGTCAAACGTTATAGGGATTCTGACAAGTTTTATACTTTTCTAAATGACGCAAATAATTCTCGTGAAAGCAAAGTCAAATCAGTTCTTTGCGACCTTAATTGCACGTGTATGGTGTTTCGTAATCTAGAAGCTTGTGTTTTTATGCTTTATTTAGTTTGTTAATTTAATTTTGCGTTATTTCCCGAATCCTTCGCCATATTTGGTTTGTCCATGTTTTAGGGAATTAAATTTAAAAAAGTGCGAACGAATTTTTTGAGAGATATTGTTTTGGATTTTGTGAAATGAGTGAAAAAATTTTGAAATATATTTAAAAAAATTTAAAAATATTTTTAATTTTAATTTTTGTAAACATTATTTTAAATTTTGTGTTTAAGTAATAATTGGATGAAAAGTTGAAAAATCGTATATAGACTTATTTGGGTTTAAATAAATAAGTTTAGTTTGATTTTAAAAATATTTTTGAAAAAATGGGCTAACCAGAGAAGTTCTTTGTCCAGCCGATGGATTATTTTCTTCTGCAATGATTGTTTCCTTCTCTCTGATTAGGAAAGTCAGAAGCGTGGAAAGACTAGCAGCAGCGGCCTTGACAATATTACCATGGTCGATTTTACAAAGGGATGATGAATACGCAATCTTTTAGACTTTAATCCTAAAATTCTAGAAATTTTTTTTTTTTATCAACCAAGTTTCTTGTCTATGTTAACGGCGTCGTAAAAAAGATGATCAGTTTTCATTAGTTAAAAAAACTCACTGACCTCTATTTTATTTGAAAAAATGTTTGGTCTACAACTTTGTCAAAGAGGCACCTCGGCTTATGAACTTCTTTTAGTAGTAGTTCTCTTTGTTCTTTATTTGAGAATATTTGTTGCAGGACCAACTTCATGCCATTCTATCTTACAATAAATTTACAATTTGAACCCATAAATTTGTCAACTTTCTCTTTGTAAATTTTCTCTTAGGCTATTTATTTTCATCAGGTTCGAGGTTCGAGCCCTGTTTGAATTCAGAAACCATTTTAACTCAACTCAACTCATCTTAAAGTTTCTCAAATTCCCACATAAGATATAATAAGCAATTCAACTTTTTCAAATCCTATAACAATAATAATATTAAAAATTAATATTTTAACAATTTTTTATTCAACTTTTAACTTTTATTTAAAATTATTTCATCTTATTTCACTATCTAAACAGGAGTTTAAACTTTCCCGCTGTCAACTTTAGAAAGTGCAGTAGAAGATCTGTGTATGCAACAACCAAAGTCCTAAGCATTGTGGAGTATGCACCGGAGTTTCTATTGTCAAGCTCGTCACTGTCACATTTAACAAGCTCCTAATCCTACTGTAGCTGTCATAAAATTATCAAGTCGGACATGGATGCATAATGGTAGCATGTCTCTGTAGCTCTGACGGCAAAAGTGTCAACAAAAAATGCAAAGAAATCCTATTACACGCAGAAAAGTTAAAAGAGATAAAAATACTCGTACCGTTAATTATAACCTAATAGGACTTGGGCTCCAACATTTGGAGGACATTTCAATTCTAAATTCTACATTCTTTTTCTTTCGTTTTTGCTTTATGCCAGAGAGGGTTGGGGATGTTATTTTGTTTCATTTAACACATGTTTGCTTTCCCAAAACAACAACACGGTTTGCGGGTCCTCTACCACTAATAGGGTCGGTATCTCCTGCCGCGATTGCCTTCATCACTGCCACTACCTCCTGCTCGAGCCGGCGGTCCACTTGAAGGATTGTTCCGATCAATTCTACGAGGTCGAGGAGGAGGTATCTGTACGCCAGGCTGCTGACTACAAAAGTCAAAAAAAGATTGTTTAAAATCTTTAAATGATAACAAAACTTAAAAAGAAAAATCACTTGCAATATAAATTAATGGTAACTTACAGAACATAGCCGATGCGACCATCTGGTAATACCATCGGAACCATGTGCATTCCTGCTGGCATTGGACCCCTACCATATATCATTGGCTGTTCAAGTGTAAAAATCCATGAGATGGTTTCGACCAGTACATAGACTATGTGAGAACATGCATACAAATCCATGCAAATACCTGCTGGAAACCAGTGGCGACACCATATCCAGCCCCTACCGACCCATATTGATTACCGGCAAAACCACCATAACCAGAATGTGGAAGATGGTTCGGATGAGGTGCAGCATTATAGGGATACGCACCATCAAATTTTTTATCAGTCTGAGGTTTAGCAAGTACAACCTCCAACAATTGGCCTGCAGTTCAAATCCCATTGAACAAATTACTGGTGGAATAACAGATACACACAAAAGAAGAAGAAGAAGAAGAAGAAGAAGAAGAAGAAGAAGAAGAAGAAAAAAGAAAACGTTCATAGCCCTGTCCGTTAACTAAGTCAGGTTTTTTCATCGGACAAAATAACATCTAATTAAGAAATAAATGAACATGGAGTTAATGAAAGCAGTCTTCATTAGTTCTTTGACATTAACATAAATACCTCTGCCAAAATGACTACAATCCTCCAAGATTTCGGTAATGTTTGGCAAGTTAAAATCCATCCGGGAGATGATTTTTGAGTCAAAGATGTACTCATTCCCAAACATGCATATCAAAACACCTCAATACTTTCAATAAAAAAAAAAAAAAAACCATTATCAAAATAACATTTCTTTTTTTAAGAAAAAAACTTGAAACATAATAAAATACAAAAGCCACCCTGTGGAGGCAACCACCACGAGGTGGCCGTGTTTTTCCAGTACCTTTTTTTTTCAATTTACTTGTTATATCATCCAAAAACCTTAAAAATTTACCATTTCTTTACCTTGATTGTTTTCAAGACCAAAATCCAAAACTTTGAAAACCTCTTATCCCATCATTACAACTTTCCCAAATCTCCATACAAAATAAAATAAACAATTCACTTTTTTCAAATCTCAAAACAAATATAATATTAAAAATATATTATAACAATATTTTATTCAACTTTTCAACTTTAATCTCATCTCATCTCTGAAAACAAACGAGGCTAACTCTAAAAACACCCTCTATAAAAGATTTTACAACTATTTATAAACACTTTTACACTATTCATAAAACTATCTTTACATCCAAAAATCACCTTAAACGAACTTCAATCTGTAAAGGTTCCATAAGTTGTAGTTTCTCATCACAGTCATCAGCTCGGAAACAGTTAAACATGGTAATAGAAGTTGCTGGATTTCAACTTTTTGAAAAGAAAGGATAAATACATTTTGCACCCTCAAACTATCATGGGTTTTGTACTTTGCAGCCCAAACTACCAAAACTGCACATTATAACTCAAACTATGCAAAACTAAAAATTTTAGACCCTCGTTTAATCCTAACCATTTAGATTAATGAAAAATATGTGACGTAACACAATTTTGATGGTCAAATCTTAAGGGAGGGTGCATAGTGTCAATTTCGGTATTTTGAGGATGCAGTATGTAAGTTTTTGTAATTTGGGGTGTAAAGTGCAAAACCCCTAGTAGTTTAAGGGTGTAAGTATAATTTTCCCTGAAAAGAAGAATAAACTCTAACAGCAAATACTAGAACAGTGAGACAGGCATTAGATCTAATCATTCCATTCATAAGTCAAAATGATGAAAAAGCACTGCATTCTTCATCTAGAAATGTATGTAAGAACCAAATAAAAATAGAAGTATGATGTAATAAGCCTTCAATTATATTCACATTGATGTTCAACATATCTCTATATTACCTATAGATTCAAAAGTCTAAATTTGCCATTTCTTTTATTGTATCTTTAATTGAAGCTTTCTTGGAAGTTCTCGGGATCGACCCAAGAAAAATTGACCCTGATCATTATGTCTTCATTAGAATCAGCTATACATAGTTACATATGTACATTCAAAGACAGAAATCTCAATGTAACCAAACATCAGTCATATATGTGTTGGAAATATACCATCAATTTCATATTTCTCTGTATCTTTAACAGCCTTCAACGCACTTGACCTTTCAGCATAATGGATGAAACCAAAGTCCCGTTTTCCACCAGCTTTGCCAGGTGGCATGACAACTTTTGTCACCTCCCCATGGCGCTGAAATAGTTCCTTCATTTTTTCAGTGCTAGTGTTTTCGGGAATGTTTTTGACATAAAGAGCCTTAACCTGAATGCCAAAATAAATCATACAGTTTTGTAAGGCCGGAAGATCGTATTTGTTAGGTATAGGCACTGAATGGAGGAATTCAGTCTCCATAAATTTTATGTAAAAGTACTTGTAGCACTCATATCTGTAACTTAGCAGAAAAATAGAAGTGATTAATGATTATTAACCAAAGAGCATGCAATTTAAGAAGTACAGATAAAAGCTTACACGGGCTAATACACCAAAAAAAATTCACAGAAGCTTGATTAACAATACGTCCATCAAACATACAGTTTGGAGAATATCACTGAAACATAATCCTTCATGTACATGAAACACCCTTACATGATACTTAAAATCAAGACATCTAGTCACTGTCTGAAACTTAAGACCAGGGCCAACTAGGTCAGTCAAAGTCGCTGGTTATAAATAACCATTTTTTTTTATAAGTAAAAATGTATTAATATTAATAGGCGTAACCAAGTATACTAGGTGTCTACAAGAGAAACACCTAGCCCATAATAGAGAGCCCCTAATGAACATCACCCAAGAGGGAGAAATTAGAAACCTCCCTCTTGGGCAATGTGTTACTTAAGGGTATTGGCATGGTGTCAGATGCAACCAAAACATTCTACGGGACAATCCTAAAGAGCCCTTAGGTTATTTGCATCCCTTCAATCAAGGCTCAAAACTCAATTCGGATTCGGAATCAAGCAATGATTGATTTGTTAAATTGTGTGATTCATGAAAATTTTGAACCAGGCATTTCAATACTAACCAAAAAAAAAAAAAGGAAAATTACAATACAGGGCCTACGAGGGCTAACATCTTTTCAAAATGATTTCTACAGTTGAAAAGTTTCACAAAGATCCCTGGTATTAGATTTGTATACCAGAAAAGATCCCTTAATCCAAACTCTATTAATCTAGTGATAGAAAACACAATTTGTCACGTCATAGCCAACCATAGATGGAACATGTCATATATATACACAATCAGCTTTTAGAAATTAAAAAATGCAGAGTTAACATGCCAAGTCAGCCTAAAGTAAAAAGTATTAAAAACCTTAAAAATACTAAAACTATACAACAAATATAATGAATTGAAAAATCTTAAAAGATTAACTAAATTAGCAAATAAAAACTTAAAAAAAAATTCAACTTAAAAACAAACAAAAAAAACCATAAACTAAATTTAAAGAAAAAAACCACAATAGTTAAAATTATAAAATAAATTAGAAAAGATATTAAAGACCTTAAAAAACGTAATAAAATTTGAAAGAAAAATAAATAGAGAAAAGAAATTAAAAAATAGAAGAAAAACAAAATATAGGAAAAAAAAAAGGGCTATTTTGCTCATGAGCAGCAACCGAGGGCCACCCTATGGTGGCCGATGGTCGCTTTTGGTGACTTGCAACTAGCCACCCTTGTGGGTGGCTTTTTGTTACATTTCTAGTTTTCTTTTTTTTGAAGTTTTGAAATATATCTTTTCTAATTTTATTTGATAATTTTAACTATTTTGGTTTGTTGTACAAAACTTAGTTTATGATTTCTTTAACATTTTGAAGTTTATTTTGGTTAAAATTTTATGTATTTTTATTTTCTAATTTAGTTGATTTTTTTTTTAATATTTGTAAATTTTTTTATATGTTTCTGCTGACATGACATGTTGACAATTCATATTTCTTATTTTTTTTCATATCTAACCATGAATGTATACGACGCGTATACTATGATTGGTTGTGATGTGGCATGTACATTGTTTTTTGTCACTGAACTAGCATTTGGATGGAGGGATCATTTTGGTATATGGGACATAACTAATGCAGGACAGAGTGGCAAACAACATGATGGCCTGAAATTATAGAGTTACCTTTCTTTTTGAATTGTTTATGTTTTTTTTATTCTATGATTTACTGAGTGCTTCCAACCGATTGTTTGTGATCCATCCTATTATATATTACTCACCATTGTATTAGAGTGGCATTGAAAGCAGTGAATAGAAAGTGGTGTTTTATTTATTTTCTTCAGCTCGTGCTCATCTCGGAAGACACAGTTCCTCCATCCCTTTGAAACGCTGTTGGTTCCTTTGATCTTGAGAGTTAACGGCTGCCCAAATGGCCTGCATGCCACGACTTCACCTTGGGAGTCATCTCTCACCATTAAGCCAGGTAAAGACTTGCTCTGATGCCAAACTTAACGTAGCAGAAAGATGCTGTGTCTTCTGAGATGAGCAAGAGCTGAAAAAAATAAATAAAACACCACGTTCTATTCACTCCTTTCAATGCCACTTTGATACAATGGTGAGTAATATATAATAGGATGGATCACAAATAATTGGTTGGAAGCACTCAGCAAATCATAGAATAAAAAAAACATAAACAATTCAAAAAGAAAGGTAACTCCATAGTTTCAAGCCCTTATGTTGTTTGCCACGTTGTCTTGTGCCATCATGTTGTTTGCCATTCTGCCCTACATCAATTCCCCTCCACTTAGAAAGAAACTCGCCTCAAAGTTTAGGTCCGTATAGAGTTGTTCCTTGTCTGCAACATGTTTGTATTTCATGTTAGCCTGTTCCAAGTTCTTGGCTTTTAGGCCTTGAATTCTCTTAGCCAAATTTTCAGATGCCATGCTCAGCCCAAGAATTTTAGGAAGGGGGACTAAATCAAGAGCATGCCTTGGCGGTGTAGTATAAACTATTTTGAAGGGGCTCTTTCTAGTCAAACGATGACTCATGCTGTTGAAGGCAAATTCGACTTGCAGAAGGTTCACTTCCTATTGCTTCTGCTTATCTTCGGAAATACAATGCAACATGTTGCCAAGCGTCCTGTTGGTCACATCGGTCTGGCCATCAGTTTGTGGGTGACAAGTGCTGCTATACTTGAGAGAGGTTCCAGACCTCTTCCACAAGTTGATCCAAAAATGACTACGGAGCTTGGTATCACGGTTAGAGGTAATTGTCTTGGGAACACCGTGTAGGCGGACAATTTCTTTGAGAACAAGTGAGCCACACTTGACGCATCCAAAGTCTTTCGGCAAGGGATAAAGTGCACCATCTTGGAAAATCTATCCACAACTACAAAAATAGAATCAGCACCTCGTTGAATACGTGGTAACCCAAGCACAAAGTCCGTGCTTAGATCCTCCCAAATGTTTTGGGGTACTGGTAATGGCGTATATAATCCCGTGTTCTGTGATTGGCCCTTCTTCACTTGACAAACAGGGCACCTTTGCACAAACCTCCCTACATCTCATTTCAACTGAGGGCAAAAATAACGTTCGGTCACTAAGGAAATTGTCTTGCCTTGACCCACATGGCCTCCTAATCCTCCCCCATGTAGGTCATGTAGGACGTGTTCACGCAGAGAAGTCCGAGGAATACAGAGATGATTTCCACGGAAAAGGTATCCCTCATGTACATGAAAGTCAGAACTTGGCTGCCCCATTGTACATTTATTCCAGACCTCAGCAAAGTCCTCATCATTGGCATACAAGTCCCTGAGTTGTTCAAAGCTAGTGATCTTGGCCAATTGATGCAGGACAGAGTGACAAACAACATGATGGCACAGGACAACGTGGCAAACAACATGAGTGCCTGAAATTATGGAGTTACCTTTTTTTTTGAATTGTTTATGTTTTTTTATTCTATGATTTGCTAAGTGCTTCCAACCGATTGTTTGTGATCCATCATATTATATATTACTCACCATTGTATCAGAGTGACATTGAAAAGACTGAATTGAAAGTGGTGTTCTATTTATTTTCTTCAGCTCATGCTCATCTCGGGAGACACAATTCCTCCAAGTATATATTTTTTTTCTTTCCTCACATCTTTCTGCTACACTAGTATCCTAGAAGTCATTGTGAAACTTCTTTAACCCTAGAGCTCAATTTGAAAAGAGATCAAACTTGAGGAACTTCTACAACTATTTTCCCGATAAACTTCTACAATTATCTTCCCAAAAAATATAACATCTACAATGTAATTTGAACATCTTATAAATGAGTTTATAATGTGCATTTATTTTTGATAGGTAAAATGTGGACTTATTAACTAGTTCATGAAGTAGTATGTAGAGGAGCACAATGTGAGGAGCATATGGAGTGGGGTTGTGGAAACACATTAGAAGATGATAAGGGGTTCTACTCGACAAACTCGACTCCAGTTGGGGGAAGGTTCTAGAATTAAATTTTGGAAAGATATTTGGTGTGAGGATACTTTCCTACAAGATTCATTTCTTTCACTATTCCAAATTGCTAGTGATAAAGACGTTGCAACGGCGGATGTCATGGGGTATTGAGTGGGTAGATTCATTGGAACATCAGTTTTAGTAGAGCAACACAAGATTGGGAGATGAGCAGCTTTGCTGATTTTTACAGCCTCTTGTACTCCATTAAACCGAGCTATCAACAAGAAGATGGGTTGTGGTGGTCACCCGCCTGAAAAGGTGCATTTTCGGTTCGCTCTTTTTATAAGGCTTTCACTCAAGAGCCCAATACTCAGTTCCCTTGAAAAAGACTTTAGAGACATAAGGCACCCTTCAAAGCTGCATTCTTCGTGTGGGCAGCATCGTTTGGCAAGATCCTCACAACCGATAGTTTGAGGAAAATGAGGGTTATCATAGCAGATTAGTGTTGCATGTGTAGGGGAGGGGGAGGGTCAGTGGACCATCTTCTACTACATTGTGAGATAGCACGGTTTTTGTGGAATGAGGTGATCGGTCAAGTAGGGTAGGCTTGGGTTATGTTGGAGATTGTTTTTTTTTTTTTTTTTTTATAAGTAAAAATATTATATGTAAAAAAAAAAAAAAGAATAACCAAGTACACTGATGTATACAAGAAAACACCTTACCCATTGACCCCAATGACCCAAAAAACCCATGAAAAACAACATAAAATACACCATGCCCGACCCCAAACCCTTGTTTCCCGTAGAACTAAAATGCTACCTGAAAACCCAAACCCAACTAAAACTTCACGATGGCCTCCCTTTGGACTTCCCTCTAGATGAGCTACCACCCTTCGCGTTGTAATTGATTGCCCAATGCAACTGCAACTCCCTGTTTTTCTTGAAACTTGATTTGGTTTCAAGCGCGTGGCTTGCCTTAATCGCAGTTATTAATTCTTTGAATTGGTCTTCACATCCTCCATGTGAAATTGCCACAAACTGTTGAATCTTGCTAACTTTAGGCAAAATCCAATCTGCTATTGGAGGAAGAGAGATCAAGGGAGCAACATTATCCCCAGACACAGTATCCAACTGCACTCCCGACTCTGGACGTTCCTCTATACAAGGCACCAACGCCAAGCTCATTGGTTCTCCGGCAACTCTATCGGTTCTCTCCAATGGTTTCAGGCCCATTGGAGATTCCGGGGTGATAGCAAGTTCCTTCACCTCTGGGGTGGTATCGGATTCTACATCTCTTTCTGACCTTGGTAGTACACCATTTTCGTTCAACTCTGACGAGGGAGCCATAGTTTCTTCAGGGACCAAAGGTGTAACCATAGTCGAATGACATTCCATTACTGATGTCTCAACGCCGATACCGGATGTAGACCCCGCTTCAAATATTCCAGATTTTCTTTTGACCCGCCATACTCACCTGGATCTGGTTATAGAGAGAGGACCGAATCTGAGTTTCTGTTTTCCTTTAGAGTTTAAAGGGTTCGGGCCCGTCTTGTTACTTACAACCCTATTGTTTCCAGCTGAAAGTAGGTCTATTTTCATAGACAAACAAGCTATTGCTGCCTTCAACTTGACCAATTGGGTTTCCATCTCCTTTAAAGAATTTTGCATCTCTACAAGCGGGTCCTGAAGGATGATTTGCAAACCCCCCTCATTCTGAACTCTCGAGGCATGACCTGTCTTCAAAGCGGTTGCATAGGATCACCTCGACACCAAGGATGTACTTGGATCTTCTACGCCACCTACATGTTTGCTATAGCCCCCCTGCATTTGATTTGGAGGGACTGACCCACCTCCAGCGCCTCTTTGTCCATCCACAGGACTGGTCTTGCCTTGGGAGAAATCATGCAGTACCTCCCCCTTCATGCTGGAGATTGTAGTGGCAGTGTTGGCCAGTTGGACAAATATAGGAGGCATGCAACAGATTAAAGCGGTTTGGAATATGATCCCTATATGCATCATGTGGTGCTTGTGGCAGGAGCGCAGTGCGATGACGTTTGAAGACAGAGAGAGATCATTAGAGGATTTTAAAGCTTTATTTTACAATACTCTTATGTACCTAGGCCATTGCTGTTGATTTCAATGGCATGGACCTACATGAATTTCTTGTTTCTTTGGCACTTTCTTAATTAGGGCACATAGTGCTCCTTGTATTTGTATCGGGCTTTGCCTAATTTTTTGATCAATAAAATTTGTTTACTTATCAAAAATGTATTTAAATACTGGCTGCAATAAAAATATGATATAAATCCAAATAACTTAAATAAGAATACAATTTATGTATGTCATATCAAATGTTCGCCTCAAATATTCTCATTTACCAAGATGATAAATATCCTAAAGTTTTAAGTTCATGGTAATGATAATATTCTGTGCATGGTCACAAATTTAAAACAATACTCATTTTTCTCTTCAAATAAATGAAATAGAATTATACATGTTTCCTAAGATTTTTCTACACTTCCTACCAAACACCAGGATGAGAAACTTAACATTGTGATACCCCATATATAAGGATTAGGGTAAGTGGTATATGGGATCCCACATTGCTTGAGAATGAGAAGTTCTTGCTCTTTATAAGGTTCTAATGGGGCTCTGATTGTATCTTGGCCAGTCATTTTGGAGTATAGGCCATGTGGTTTGGGCTTTCAATAGGGGCGTTACAAATATGCTCTCAGCTTTTCACATTTTCATACATGAAAAAAAAAAATCTCAATTTCAAATTTGGAATTAGGAAAGGAAAGATTCATCGAGTTGCGTGATTCAAAAAAATTTTGATCAGGTATTTAAATGTTGATAAAAAAAACATATACAATGCTAATAAAATATGTACTCATTAATTGGCTTCAATAAGAATACAGTCTGAATCCAAATAGCTTCACTAAGAATACATTTTTAATTTGGCTAGAATAGGCTTGTTTAAGAAGAAGATAAATGCATTTCAATTTGCAAATCTAATACAAAATACTCATTTCTCTACTAATTATTATGTTCAACCAAATAAAGAATAAATTGTGTTTGGATAGTGAGGTATTCTCAAGTATTCTGTGAATAGTAGTGAAAAAGTAATGATATAATATTGAATAATAGTGAATAGTAGTGAAAAGTAGGTGAACAGCAATATTAAAATAATGAATAGTAGTGAGGCATTTTGATATTCTCAATATCCAAACTAGGCCTAAAATTCCATACTAGTATCCTTTAGGCTCCATTTGATTTCACAGATAGTCTCAACCCATCTCAACATCCAAACACCATTCAAACACAAACGCTTTTCAATTTCAAAATTTCAACTTATTCATCTAATTATCATCTAATCATAATAACTCTTCCAAACTTTCAAACAAAACACAAAAAATAATTTAACTTTTTAAAATCTCAAAACAAAAATAATATTAAAAATTTATATTCTAACAATATTTTAACTTAGACCTTAATGTTTCTACCATTCTTTTTTTTGATAAGTAATGTTTCAACCATTCTTACCGAATACAAAGATGAAAAAGTTAATATACATTCAGTAGTTCTCTCATATTTTCATACAAGATGAAAAAAAGAACTGAATCATGGTTCTAAAACAGAATATAAGAAAGAGTTTTGAATTTGATGGAATCAGCCAAGACTGGTCGATTTAATAAGTTCTGTGGCCAAACAGAATAATACATTTTTCTTATAGTTCATAATTCTTTCTCCACAGTTTTTATAGCTATATATCAATGGTTGTGTGTGCGCGTGTGTGTAGAGAGAAAGAGAAGAAGATTGACTTTCACACTAATAAATTATAAATCTAGTGCTCACAACAGATTTTGCACTCTCTTGGAGGTTCAATCTTTGATTTAAGTACGACCAATGTCATCCCCAACATCATTGTGCAGGACAACAAATTGCTTCTCCAAATTTAGATTGGAGAAAATCAAAGAAATAATAATAACTAATAATCCACCCCTTCCCTCTTCAAAAAACAAAAGGGATGGGAACCACATGACGATAAACCCTTCATTGACCATTTTAATTCCAGTTTGAAGTTAATAAGTATATTTTGTAAGGACTCATATTGTTCTACAGTAACTTATTTACCTGAGAAGCAGCTGAATGATCAGGTGCACTCTTCGGATCAGCCCAGGTGACAGTTGGGGTATTGCCATCCAACTTAAAATTTGAGCTTAGCATTTTCTGCCTTGAGTAATCGGCACAAGCATTATTGTAATATAACACAAACGCAAAACCACGATTTCGGCTTGGATTTTGAGGATCCTGAAAATAGCCAAAGCAATGTCGCCCACAAGTTAAGCATTCACAACCATCAAATGCTATAGTATCGTCAAAGCAATATTCAATTTGAAACCTACCCTTATAAGTTCAATGTTTTCAACTCCAGGACCAGCCTCCTCAATGAATTTTCTAAACTCATCCTCAGTTAAGCTCTTAGGAACATTACCAATGAATAATCTATGCTTAGTTTCAGATAACGAACACCTTAAGTTCTTACCCTGCAGTAATAAAAGATATCAAATAATACCGCCAAGCAGCAATAGTCTAACAAGAAGATAGTACTTTCTAAAATAAGCACCATGAATTACCTTGAATTCTTTGTTATGTATCTCTTCAATGGCCTTTTGTGCAACCTCTTTTGTTTTAAATGCTATGAAAGCATAACCCTTGGCGTCACCAGTTTCCTTATCTTTCATCAGTCTTACCTGAACAACAATAATAGAATAAAACCTTGCAATACCAATGGAAAGAGGAGAAAAAAAGATTTAGCAAGCAAAAGTGGGCGCAGTTCCAACCTCAAGAATTTCGCCTATTGGGTCACAGAGATTCCTCAAATCTTCTTCCTGGGCATCACGGGGAAGTCCACCAATGAAAACTTCAGACCCATGGGGAGGAAGGGCAAGAAGTTCAGCATGCTTCTCCTTCTCATCATTGTCAACAGAAGCAGCCGGCTTTTCTTCATCTTCAATGGATTCCGAGGCAATGTGGCTTCTATCCGCTTCTGGTGATTGGTCTTTCCCACTAGGCTCGGTTACAGAGTCCTCATGTACTTCTTCAACATTCTCTTCAACATTTTCATACTCACCGCCATCTACTCCATCATCATCTAATTGTTCTTCAACATCTTCGTCTATCTGTTCTTCAGCATCATCGTCCATCTCTTCCATGTAATTCTCCTCATCAAGATCCACCCGCTCTTCAACTTCCGTGCCTTCTGCCATATCTCGCCTTCAGGCCCTATGCTTTGTCATCCAATTACTAATCAGCACAAAATATCAGCAGGCACAGATAGTATTGACGGAGGTTACAATGAACAAATAAGAATTTGCGTAATTTTCATTCTTACAAAAAAAAAAATCATGATAATGAAAATGGCGAGAAGCAAGGAGAAATCGAGGGAAAGAGCCTTCTGTACTCAAAAAGGGATTTCATGGTAGCCTCCACGCACTGTCCAAAAAGGACGTAAAGGATGGGTGTAAGATATGATAATAAAGAGAATTTCACATAGTGCCACGATGGTACACGAGTCGTGTGAACCCTTTGGCTGCAAGAACTGCAACTCCAACCTACCACTTTTTTTCCAACAATGTCGATCAATTGCGTGCACAAAAAGCTATATGTAAACTAACTCACATAGACAAGAAAAGAAGAAATATTTGTCCCCTTCGTTCCTTACATAATTTATCAAAATAAACAACGAGAAAAGCTCAGCAAAAAGATAGAAGTGTTCTTAAGATGCCCAAATCATCCTAAAAACTAATGCAATTAGACGTATTAAAAAAAGGTGACCTAAATGCCTTTGCATCGATGGGACTTACCCATCGTTAAGCTTT
Source organism: Pterocarya stenoptera (assembly GCA_003123785.1). Taxonomy (NCBI): domain Eukaryota; kingdom Viridiplantae; phylum Streptophyta; class Magnoliopsida; order Fagales; family Juglandaceae; genus Pterocarya; species Pterocarya stenoptera. Next base: position 98,754 of record QEOT01007483.1, read on the forward strand.
TGGGGGGGTTAAAAGCACTCATACAAATACAAGGAACCCATGATTAAAGATCTTCCAAAGTGCAAGGAAATAAATCTTAAGCCCTATCGAGAAAGAATACTCACATATAAGAGATGAGATATCAAATCCAAAGCAGACATAGAAATGAAGGGGTTATGAAGCTAGAGGAGCGAATAAAACCCACAAATTGATATTATTTTCTGAGACAAAACATGAGGAGGTAGAAATGGGAGAGATTTGTAGGATTTGAGCAATGAAAATGATCAGAAGCAAAACCAAGAATATATATGAGGGGTGATTTTTGGCAAATAAAATTTAATGCCGAGAATGAAAGGAATATAGAAAGTGAGAGTTTTGCATACCATACCAGTGGGGTTAAGGATTTGGTTTTTGCTTTTGGGGGTCTCTGTGGAGAGAGCGAGAGAGAGGGAGACTCGTGGGATGGATTTTATACGACGAACACGAGACCTCCAAACGGGGTTTTCCTCATTACCTATGTTTGGGAATGCGACTACGAGAGGCAGCCGCCAGGATACAGAGTAGATGGGTCTAGTCACCAGAGAGTTTACACCCCTACGCAAACCGTGCCGCTTTACAATGTTTTTTTTGTTTTGCAAACATAAATAATATATCAAAATTAAAGTTAAAAATTAAATATAATATTTTTAAAATATATTTTTATAATATTATTCTTATTTTAAAAATTAAAAAATTTAAATTATTTACTTTATTTTATGTGAGAATTTAAAAAGATTGTAATAATAAGATGAGATGAGATTAGATGAAAGTAGTTGTGAATACAAACGAGACTTAAATTTGAGCTTTCCTAAACATCATCTCCCAAACTCATACGTCATATTTATTTTATTTTTATTTTTGTTTTATTCTTCCTAAATTAATTGATCTTTTTTATTCATTATCTATATACTACATATTTAGTAAGAAATAAAAATTATATGTAATATGTAGTGTGAAGATGATAAGTAAAATTTTTCTTTTCATTTTGAAGACATTTAAGTCATTTTATAATCAAGATGATATTTTTTAGGCATCTTGATAGTACATTCCATAATTGCACCTCATCAAAATAATAAGAACTGAAAAGAGTATTGTAATATAATAATGGTTACTAATTTTTTTTATTTTTTTCAATCTTAATGTATCGGTGAAAATAGTAAAACTTGAACAATAATACGATAAGAGTGGCCGAAAATTATTTTATCTTGATGCATCGGTTGAAACAGTAATGATAATTATTCTTGTCTTGATTTCTAATTTGAATAGGATCATAATCTAAAACATTCAAATCAAATAGATCTTGAATATCTTGGAGTAATTGTGCTTGATAGGAGAAACTTGTGAAGAAGAGGCATTTTGGGATGGAGAGGAATGCTAAGAATGACTTGATGGTCGACTTTTATAATGGAATGATATTTTGTTTTGAAAATATTTTACTTGTATTATAAATTTTGTATAGTTTTATTTTTGTTTTAAAAAGAGTTGTAAAAAAAATATAATATGTCGCGAATAATCCTTTTAAACTAATATGTTTAATATGTAATCATTTTAAAGTATTAATTTTGAAGATCAGTCTCAAATTATAATGTACTTCTCTCGTTTTTATTTGAAAAAGAGTGGAATACTTTGCTGCCCCTCTTACCGCTAGGCGTACCATCAAGTTATTTATTTATTTTATATATTTTTAATATATTTAAAGATTTTTAAAAAATAAAAAAATATATCAACATATTTAAAATTACTTTTTTAATCACTAAATTATTAAAAAAAAAAAAGAAAGACCAAACGGTCAATTTGGACGGTCAGATTTGAAAAAATGACGAACAATGTTGGGTCAAAACGCCCATGATGATGTTGGTAGACTCGACCCCTGCCCTTATAGGTAGCTACTAGCTATTATTTCTGGTTTTCATTTTGTTTATTTGCAATATTTGTGCCAACTACTGTATACAGAAATATGTTTTGTAATTTTATTGGCATTTGAAAGGTAATTCTAAAATTGGTAGCTTGAAACTGATTACAGTTATAGGGTATTTTTAGAGAGGAGCGGTGGGAGTAACCACCGCTATTGTTATCGTTAGTGTAAAATTTTTATGTTTTTTTTTTTTAAATTTTTTTATATCTATTTTTTTAGTACATTTAAATATTTTTTTAAAAATAAAAAAAAATTTAAAATATTATTAAAAAATACTTACTTAATCATTAAGTAAAAAAAAATAATAAAAAAAATATTTAAATCATAGCGATAAGAATAAGCGATAGAAACCATTGGTAAGAGTAACATTTTTCTTTTAGAGAGTCATGTATATTTTTCCTTTAATTTTTAGTCTGCTTAGTGTATTTAGAATGAAAAATGCTATTCTTATTGCTGGTTCTTATTATTGGTTTTTACCGCTTTGATTTTTAAAATTTTTATTATTATTTTTTTACTTAATGATTAAGTAAGTATTTTTTAATAATATTATGAATTTTTTTATTTTTTAAAAATATTTAAATGTATTAAAAAAATAAAACACATCAATTTACACTAACGGTAGAGGGAGCGGTGGCTCCCAGCCGTGGGAGTAACCGCTCATTTAGAATTAATTGCATAGAATTCCCGTACAAGGCAATCAAAACTTTACATCAGAAATATCTAGCTACGTTATCTATTCTATAAGTAGGCTTGTGACCTACTCTACGTGGGCATGCAGCTGGCCATCTTAGCCATCTCAGAGCATTGGCAATGGCCTAGCCATTGCCAAGTCCAAATTTTAGCTAGAACTTCAAAATTTAGCTATAGCATTAACCTTTGGCTAGGTGAATCCACATTGGACTAGCTATCTTAAAGTCAAAATAATAATATAATATTATATATTTTAATAATATTTTACAATTTTTTTTTAATATTTTACAAATACAATTTAACATACATTGTGTGGAACAATATCTTATAGAATAGTAAGTGCAAAAACAATTTAAAATATTGCAAATACAATATTTTACAATTCGTATGATGTGTGGAACAATATCGTCGAAGTAGTAAGTCCTACTAGAGAGGTCTCTTGCTTATAATTTACATGGGTCCACCTTCATTCTCTATTTAACATACACTATGCAGTCTCCAATAGGCAGAAAATCTGAGTTTTGCCTGATCTTGAACTTGGTCCTATCCAAAAACCATGAGTAATGAGATAGAAAGAGTTCTCCGACCACAAAGACTACACCAAACTTAGATCTACAACCATTACCTTACCATGAATATAAACATAAATTTCATTTGAGGAGCTGGCAAAATAAGGGGGTCAAATGTGATTCAAGGTGGGGCATTTTCATGTCCAACCCATTGCTCAAGCAATCTGGGTTCATAATTTCATCAACTGGCCCTGAAATTTTTTACTCAATGGGGATGCTTCTGGACCACTAACTTGAGAGGACAATACACGCAAAATGAGGATTCATGTGATGATGGTAATTGTTACCACATCCTCACATGCAATAATAAAAATCTATACTCTAACCATACTGTAAAAAACATGCAATAACCTTATGTAGCTGTTAGAAGTGACATGGTCTGAGTCATCTGCCATAGAATTTTTTGGCTTAAAGAACCAAGTTTTTCTTTTAATGAGTAATGAGATTGTATTGATGAAACAAAATGCACATCCCATGTACAAGGGGCACATACAAAAGAGACACCTAGATAGGATTTGAAGAGATAAAGAAAACCATTATGAGCATCATATTCCTTAAAGTTCAGAAGATGATCAGCATTACAGTCATGAGTGACAATATGAGTTGGCGAGGGTCATTTCCATCTTTGTCACTAGTTGTGTTGGTTCATAACTTTTAGCACATTGGAAATGAAAGAATGCAATATACAAAATTCCGACCCATTTTATACATCAAAAACAGTAAAGCACAAGAATTGAAAGGGTAAATAAACGACCAGATAACAAATTAAGGAATTTGATATTGCAAGCTCAAGTATCTATCACCGTATCACCTAAGCCAGATTCTAGGTGAATAATTTGGAACAATCGATAAATACTCTCTTCTCAGTTCCTATATTTAGTATTTTTTTTTCTACCTTTTCTTTCCTGGTAGCAGTTTTAGCAACATGATCATAATTGACAATAGTAATCTGTAACAAAGAAGGCATGGAACCCGTATGGAACTCGGTGGGGCAACTCAACAATTGCAATAGGATCAGCTGACATTGTTTTTGCATCAATTACATGCACTGATGATTTTCTGCATATTTTTAAATCAAGATTTGAGACTATGTCATCATTAAAAAAAAAAAACTAAAAAACTAAAACTTAAAATCAGAGTCACTAAAAAAATCAAGATTTGAGACTGCCCTTCAATTTCCTCACGAATCTGATGAAACTTGAAAGATTTCACACAACAAATTTACTGCTCTGTTTTTGAAAAATATTACACACAGATTACAAGAGTCTGAATGGAAAATAAATGGGTGTAAAGAAGTGGGTGTTCCTCTGTGTTGCTGATGACTTCGATGGATTCTCTGCAAGTGGAAAGGAAAGAAAATGGGAGGGAAGGAAAGAAAAAAAGTGGGTCTTCATGGGCAAATGGAAGCTGAGGATTGGAAGGAAAAGAAAATGGGAAGGAGAAAGGAGAGGCTTCGGCGAGGTGCAGAGGGAAAAAGAAAATGAGGGGAGGAAGAGGGTGCGATTTGGCGTGAGAGAAAAGGAAAAGAAAAAGAAAGGAAGGGAAATGGGGAGCTGAAAAACGAGAGAAGAAGTTGATGTTGGAGTGAATTTTAATAAAATAATGTTTGGATGAGTAACAGTGCCTGGCCAAATTTGGAGAAATAGATAGAAATACTGTAGCTGAAAGTTTAAGCCATTGAACTTTAGCTAGTCCAATGCAGACCCGTTTTAATGGAATTAGCTCTAATTTGAAGAGATATTGGCATTTGGCTAGGCCAATGCCAGTGCTCTCAGCCGTCCAAGCAGAGGACCTATTTTTTATCCTACTACCTAGCCCCATTATATGTGGGTGAATGGCCCCGCTCGGCCAGATGAGCGGGCAGATTGGCCCACGGGTTGTCTGGCCACCCATGGATCTCAATGGCCATTGACCCATTGAGCCCAGAATTCATTTTTGAAACCATAAATTGCTTTATAACCCACCCAGAAATGGCCTAAAGCCCATATAAAAAATATATACTTTTTCAATCTAAATATAAATAAAGTTTACATCTAAATTATTACAAATTAATCTAAAAATAATTTCAATCCCTAAATAAAGTTTATAAATAAAAATCCAAAAATATTAATTTAGAACTGTTACAAATAGTTTGAGTACTCTAAGAATGACAAAATTGTTACAAATAGTCCCTCCAAGGCATCATGCCACCAAGAGTCCAAGATGTATTATGTAATAAGTTAATAACCATATAGAACCTGAAAAAAAAAAAAAAACATAAAAGAATGATGAAAATAAGAATATGATATCTAAAAAATATAGGCAATTTAATTAAAAAAATGTAAGAAAATAAATACAAATATGCAAGGAATGAATTAACAAGCCATGAGTGTGTCACTGCACACTTGAATTAGATTGAGATTGAGCCTCTTTTTCCAAATTTGATCCTACACCAATTGAAATCAAAATTAATTTCTTATATGAAACATAAAACATTTTACAACAAAGAATTAATCAAAAGTAATTACCATTTCCATCTTGATCGTCCTCTAGCTCATAGTTGTCCACAAAGTCTACCACCTCCTGAACCCTAATAGGCTTCTTTTTTATCCATCTTTAAGTGCAAATTAAGGTCTCCACAATGGTAGGAGACAATAAACTCCTAAGTAGATCCAATATGCACTTCTAGTAATGAAGGCAGACTCTGAGGCTGATATAGAAATATGGATGGCTAAGATTCTATGAGCTATCTCCTCAAAAATAGGATATTTGACGGCATTTATCTTCCACTAACCTAAAATATCAAATTCTTCCACATATAGGTGTAACTCCGCCGAAAAATATTTTTTCAAGTCCATTTGGCCATCTAAATTCTTCTTCTGTTTGTATATATCGCCGAACCGCATACCCTACTTACACTTTCTTCTCTTCTTGGTATCAGTAGAAGTTGAAGCAATGGTGGATGATGGAACCTTGGTACTAATTCTCTTGAATAATGAAAACCCATCATACAACCTATTGAGGATATTCTTAACCCTTAACAAAATTTGATTCCTTTCCCACTAATACTTTCCAACCTATACAGAATTCCATCAATCTTGTAGCATGGGTAAAAACAATAACAATATATAGCAAAATGTTGGTCTTACTCAAATCTCCACAATATTTCTCATATTTGAACTTCATGTTCAATGCTATTATATGTAAAGTAGGATCAACACTTTTACACATCTCATCCAAGTACATCTTAACTTGATAAATTTGTTGCCAATATTAATTTGATATGACATATAAAGAACAAAAAATGGTGCAGGTGATATCATGGAAAAGCCTCAAACATTCAAGCTTAAACTTGAAATTTTCATAATCCACATCTTTGGGTGGCCCTAACCTCCCACTTCCTTCCTCCTCATCAAAGTGATGAATATTTTGCATGTCCTCATTTCCCATGGCCTCAAAGGTCTTTCTATATTATTTGGCTATTTCTAACATAAGAAAAGTTGAGTTCCATTTTGAAGAGATATCAAGGCCATCTTTTTACATTGGAGACCCACATCATTAACAAAAGCTTGAATTTCTCAAGTCTTACCAGTAAACCCTATTAAGGACCTTATGCCCATATTAGATTAGGGTTTCAGAATGAATCCCTAAACCCTATATGAAGTTTGGAGTTCAATCCGAAATTCTAACCTAATTTAGGGTTTTGGATTAAAACTATTACGCCCTCAAATTCCGCTTAGGATTTGACGGAGATTGAAGCGTCGAGACATGCAACACAAGGTTACATATCCCTATTTATGATAGATAAGATGCAATGTACCTAACATGTTTATAACAATATGCAGTAAACCTATCAGATTATTATTTTTTGACCAACATTCATTGTACCAGAATACTAAATCCCAAAATAACCTTACGTTTCATTCATACATATCCAAAAGTATCATCATTCATCCAATAAGTCTTCAAAACAATTAAACATTGTACTAGAGTTGAGAATCCTTAGTTACATACATAAAGAAATCTAATCTATAGTTCGAGCCGCTCATGCAGCTCAGCTATTAGTGTCAAAATAACATCCAAAAATTAGAGTATCATCTCCATTAGCTCTTCGAGGCTCGCCCCTAATCTACTTAACGTCATCCAACTGGGGACTTGGTGCTCCATTGGGTCTTGGCACAACTTCTATCATTTCGGGAGGAATGATATTTGAGACTACCACGATGAAATTTATAATTCTCAGTAAGTTATACTCCTAAACTACTGATAGTATATTAAGTACGCACGACAATAAATATGACATGCATGTGTGATAGACATTGACTTGCTTATACAAAACATAACTTAATGATATTAGAGTTTTCCATAATTCGTGACATGGTTACTTTCGTAAACAAATGTCATTCCTTCTTATTCTTGTTCTTACATGATATAGACACTCCATTGTTCCCTATAAACTGTGTGCTCCTACTGATACCACATTACATCACAGGTCCTTGCACCAGTTGTGACTACGTCATGAAAGTTTTACCTTATGGTAATTCCTTGTCTTAAGTCATGTTCGGCAACCTTATGGTAATTCCTTGTCTTAAGTCATGTTCGGCACCCACTAGCATTTGGTGCCTTTGATTTTGTTCCGGAACCTTTTGGATCCACTCGAAGTTTGATTGATGGTTCTTTGGCAACTTGGGAGATTTTACTTCATTTTATTCACTCCAGAGTGGACAGGAAAGTTCTACTAGATTCATTTTATTCACTTGGGGTCGTGATAAAACTTAACAGCTCATATTTGACTAATTAGAAAAATGTTTCATGACAGACTCATATGCTTTATGACAAGTATTCATGTTATATGCGAGATATTCATGTTTGAAATATATGGCAACATGGCATGGTATAAAAATTTCAATATAAAATAAACTATGATTATAAAATAGATTTTACTTGCATAAATTTTACCATCTTACATACTATAATACACTGCAAGTTAGAAGCTAACTTATAGTTATTCGTGCGTAATAACATAAAGCTGGCTGAAATGAGAGATATTCTATGGTTAGGATTACTCATTTAACTTAGTAAATCAGAACTTACTAATATTAGGACACTAATTGCAAAATTGCCCCTTAACTCTTGGGATTTTGCAAATAAGCCTTTAAACTTTTAAAATTTACAAACGGGCCTCAAACTTTACATACTTAATGTATTTTTCATTCTAAGTCCATCTACAAAAATTTGCATCTAGTATAAAAACCTCACATGGTTGAAACATCTAACCCTAGTTTTTCACTTGCTTTGATTTTTGGCTCTTATGCACACTATTTATTCCAAAATCCGAAACTAACAAATAAAATAACATACAATTCCTAGTTTAGTAACATGCCAAGACTCTAATCATATATTTTTCCAAGGCCATAAACTAGTCATTTGAATTAATCAACAGAAAAATATAAGAATAGGCCAAACCGAACCTTAACATGGTGTCTTTGGCCTTTCACTTGAAATTTGACACTAAGGATTCCAAAGGATCATAAATCCTAACCTCTTACATGTTAAACGCTCAATCTTAGTTGATTTATGCATTACTAAGCAACAAAAATCATTTTGTTCAAGAGTTGAAAAATTAGCTTGCACACCAACCCTAAGACTCAAAACATGTTCATACTCAGCTTTGAATAAAGTGACTAAATCCCTAAGTTGCATGCATATTTTTCTTGAAATAACACATCTATACATCTCATATTAATGTTCTATCTTGGTCTTAGCACCATTTTCAATATAACATAACAAGTCAAAACCCTCAAAGCTTGCATAAAAATTCATATCTTTGCATGTTCATAAAAAGTTAAGTCTAAAACCTTAGTTATAAGGCTAAAAATCCAACTCAAATAACGACCTCAATTTTATGAACAAGAGTTTATAGGACTAAACTATTGACTCAAGTTTTCTAGAGTTTAAAGGACAAACTTAGACAAATAACTCCATGCTTTAAGGTTTCCGTTTCTAACACCCTAGAGGAGCATGCAAATCTTTCTATTATGACCTTACAAGCCATAAATCCAATGAAGGATTTCTATAGTCATCAAATTACCACACTAGAGAACCGAAACATTTAAGATTACACAACACTTCATCAAAACTTCCAAGGCACACCAATGATGCTCAAATCGAGAACCTCAATACCAACTATCAAGATCCAACCATCAAACTTTGAAGAAAAATAACTAACAAGCTCAAGACTCAAAGCATCATAAAATAAAAGAGGTTGAAGTTAGAAAATATGCTTACAATCTCTGAATGACCAAGAGAAAACATAGCTCCAATCTCCCTCAATACTCACACTAGGGTAGCTCTCAAGAAAACAAAGTGTGAAAGTCTTGTGTGTGAAATATGAAGAGAATGGCATGGGGTATTTTGCGCTTCTTTCCCTTTTTGTAAATGTGCATACTTGTGCGCCATCACCATGCGACGGCTTGCATGTAATTTTTTATCATTAATGAAATTGCTTTATACTTTTTTGTGCCAGGCTGATTGTCTTTACAATGTTTCTTTTTTTATCATTTTGCTATTCTCCAATGCTTTATTCTATGCTTTTCCTTCTTCTTCTTCATGGCCGACCTGGAGAGTTTTGTCACAAGAAATTATGGGCTTGGCGTTAGGCATTAGGTGGGGGGGGGAATGGCCATCACATGGAGATTATGGTCCACCCTGCCAGCGCCTAACCTATTCCTGACTACCCCATTGGCCAACCACTTATTTGTTTCGGCTGCCTTTGTTTGCCCTTGTAAGGCAGTCGTCCTCTTGGGGCCTTTAGCAGCTTTATTTGATGAGGCCGACTTCTCTCCGCTTTTTCCTTACACAGATTTCCTTTTTTTGTCTTCCATCTCTTGGATGCGCTTTACCCCGCATCCAAGAGACAAAGGAGCTGAATTTGGTTGCTGATGATAGGTTATGATGATGATGGAAGGCTTGCTTGCAAACTTGGTGAAGCCTTGATCAGCTTTGGCTTTGTGCTTGCTGAGTGTATGTGTGAGGTGGAGTGTCGTGGCTTGAGTTTCAAGTACACTATTGAGCTGACCACAATGTATAAGGTTGGTCAAGAGAGTGGTCATTCAACGAAGGGTTGCTTGTAGGAAAAAAACCAAGTGGTTGGGATGTATTCGGCGTAAACAAAAACATCACACCTGATTACCTCTCTTTAGGGTTTAGTTAGGGTTTCATTTAGGGTTTCAAGTCCAAACCCAATTGGGGTTGGTCAAGGGAGGATACCATGGGGTAAGAGAGTGGAGGAGGGTGTAAAAGAAAGTATTTGAGGTGATGGTTGCTTGTAGTATGAGGTTCAGTCCAGGAAGGTCAGACTGATTGGCATCCAACTTGGGGTTTGGGGTCTCAAACCCTCTTTGGGAGCTGACCATGGGTGTACTTAGGTGGTTGGAATAGTGTGATGGGTGTAAGAGAGCATGTAGGTTACTTGATTTTCACTCAATCCTCCTTACACAATTGTACTTCACTTGACAAGTGTAAAGTGTATTCTAAATAGAGGATTGTGATGGTGCCATGTGTCCAATGAGATTCCCTAGCTTGAAATCTTAGGCTAATTTGGACACCCAACAGGGCAATGTGACTATTGTTTGGTGTCGTGACGCTCTCTAGTTGGCCTATTTTTCATCTGAAAAACTTGAGAATTTTTATTGCATCATAAAATCTTAAAAGTTTATACAAGTCTAATGGTGTAGTCTATTTCATCTAATTATGATCCTAAGTGCCTCAAAAAAGAATAAAGGCAGTCTGTCCCCTTAGCAGATCATAATTTGACTATGCTAACAGACTAAAACCTAATCAATCGCTTGATCCGTGAAATCCTTCTAGGTTTTTATGGCATTCTTAGAGTCCAAAGAAATTCCTTCTATTGAATTTCTTTCAGGGCATTAAAAAAGCCCTAATATCATTTACGACTCACTTTGTCGGTTTCTGTGACTTTGTATGAATTTTAGTTTATGTGGTTGATTCTTTGTATTTTGTTAGGTGTTTGATATTTTGAAATGGATAGTAGTGATTGTGATAGTTTTGGTGATCATGTCACTTCTCTAAGTTCAAATAGTTCAAACATTAGTACTAGTGTTTTGACCTCTACATCTACCCCTACCTAAACATTCATGGGTTCACTAAACAAAAAAAGGCCTCCATATTGTGGGACTATTTACCAGATTAGAGAATAGTGATCATGATGACCCACAAGAAAACTGTAACTACTGTAGTGTTGTTTATAGTTATCACCATAAATGATATAACACTACTCAAATGAAAAATCATATACTAAACCAATGCAAGAAGAGTCCTATAAGACGTATTGTATCCGATAAAAATTGAAATAAATTGGGGATAGGACTTAAAAAGGCTATGGATGGGAGTAGTAGGGGTAACACTTTGAAAGTGTTTGTGAGACTTGACCCGGATAGATATGAAAGGTCTCTAAAACGTATGCTCATAATTATTGAGCCACCATTTAGATTTGTGGGAGGGGGGGGGGGTGGTAATGTTCCAAGTCTTCTCTAAGAATTTGGAGCCTAGATTTAACATCCTTCTTACCACAAGGTGGTTAAAGATGTGCTTCAAATATATGTGCTTGAGAAGGATTTGCTGAAGAATTTATTGAAGGGTCAAAGATTTTGCCTCACCACTGACACATGGATATTGGTCTAAAATTTGAACTATATATGCCTTCTTGCACATTTTGTTGATAATGATTGGAAGTTACAATTTTTTTTTAAAAATTTCGCCTAATTTTTAATCACAAAAGTGATACAATTGGGAAGGTGGTTGAGTTTAGAATAAGGTAGTGGGGTTTGGAGCAGNACTCACTTTGTCGGTTTCTGTGACTTTGTATGAATTTTAGTTTATGTGGTTGATTCTTTGTATTTTGTTAGGTGTTTGATATTTTGAAATGGATAGTAGTGATTGTGATAGTTTTGGTGATCATGTCACTTCTCTAAGTTCAAATAGTTCAAACATTAGTACTAGTGTTTTGACCTCTACATCTACCCCTACCTAAACATTCATGGGTTCACTAAACAAAAAAAGGCCTCCATATTGTGGGACTATTTACCAGATTAGAGAATAGTGATCATGATGACCCACAAGAAAACTGTAACTACTGTAGTGTTGTTTATAGTTATCACCATAAATGATATAACACTACTCAAATGAAAAATCATATACTAAACCAATGCAAGAAGAGTCCTATAAGACGTATTGTATCCGATAAAAATTGAAATAAATTGGGGATAGGACTTAAAAAGGCTATGGATGGGAGTAGTAGGGGTAACACTTTGAAAGTGTTTGTGAGACTTGACCCGGATAGATATGAAAGGTCTCTAAAACGTATGCTCATAATTATTGAGCCACCATTTAGATTTGTGGGAGGGGGGGGGGGTGGTAATGTTCCAAGTCTTCTCTAAGAATTTGGAGCCTAGATTTAACATCCTTCTTACCACAAGGTGGTTAAAGATGTGCTTCAAATATATGTGCTTGAGAAGGATTTGCTGAAGAATTTATTGAAGGGTCAAAGATTTTGCCTCACCACTGACACATGGATATTGGTCTAAAATTTGAACTATATATGCCTTCTTGCACATTTTGTTGATAATGATTGGAAGTTACAATTTTTTTTTAAAAATTTCGCCTAATTTTTAATCACAAAAGTGATACAATTGGGAAGGTGGTTGAGTTTAGAATAAGGTAGTGGGGTTTGGAGCAGGTTTTAATAGTTGTGGTGGATAATGCATTTTCTAATGATATAGAACTTGAGTATTTGAAGAATTAGGTTATAGAGGAAAGCTTGTCCATCTTGGGTGGTGAGTGTTTACATGTGTGGTGTTTTGCACACGTCCTTAACCTTATTGTTATTGACAACTTATTGACAACTTAAAAGAAGTACATGAGTCGGCTGCAAAAGTAAGATATGAAGTTTGGTTTGCTAGTTAGTCACTGGCTATACTTGAGAAATTCAAGACTTTTGTTAATGCTATGGGTCTAAAAGTGAGGTATTGATGTTCTTAGATATTGTGCCTTGATGTTCCTATAAGATGAAACTCAACTTCTTTTATGTTAGAAATGATCGAACAATATAGAAAGGCCTTTGAGGCCATGGGAGATGAGGACGTGCAAAATGTTCGTCATTTTGATGAGGAGGGGGGGAGTGGGAGGTTAGGGCAGCCTAAAGATAAGGATTAGAAAAATGTTAAGGTCCTTGTTGAATTTTTTAGAATTTTTTATGGTATCACTTGTACCATTTTTGGTTCCTTATATGTTACATCAAATGAATGTTGGCAACAAGTTTGTTAGGTTAAGGAGCAATTGGGTGGGATGTTTGAAAGTATTGATCCTACTTTAAGTGTGACACCCGCAAACTCCGATTGCAATTCGACGAAGATTGAAATGTTGGGACATGTAACATAAGATTACGTACCCCCACTTGTGACAGTTAATGTGCAATGCATCTAGCGTGCTATTAATAATATGCAGTAAATGTAACGGATAAACTTTTTTTTTTTTATCGACAACATTGTACTAGAATTCTAATCCTAAAACATTATTACATTCCATTTATATTCACATAATCAAAAGTTACAACATTGGTCTAACCAGTCTATAAACACAATGAACATAGTACTGGAGTCGAAAATCCTTAGTTACAGATAAATAGAAAACTAGTCTAGATGCCAAGCCACTCACGCAGCTCGGCTATCAACTCTAAAATGATATCCAAAAGCTGAAGAATCAACATCGTCCAGTTTGGGGTTTGGTGCTCTTTCGTTCCCTGACACATATTCTACTAGGGGTTCTACCTGCGCCTTACGGGGTAGGGTTGCCCCCTTCCCACACCTTGCCCCCATATGGATCCTGTCGCCGGGGGGAAGGGTTTTGATCTCCGGGGCGGGGCCCCCCGTCCATGTGTTGGGGTGTGGGGGTGGACCCTTGTCACAACCAGAAAAACTAAAAACAAAAATCACAAAAAATAGAAAATTCACAACAAAATACAAAATCCACAAAACATCTACAACAATGAACAAAATTTACAAAAAAATCTAAACTAGTAAAAAAAACCTACAACCATGGGCCCACGGTGATTGCGAGAAGGACTCAGGTATAAAGTATCTAAGGTTTGAGTAGAAGATGTGGAGGATGAGAAGAAGAGGATGTGGGTTGCGTTGCTCGGTGATTGTGAGAGGGAGAGAGATTTGAGAGAGAGAGAGAGATTGTGGGAAGGGGGTTAGGTTTAACTTAACCCCCCACAATGTCATTTTAGTAACGATTATATATATAATTGTATGTTTATATAATTATATGTTTTGGGTTTAGGTAAGGAAAGCATTAACCCAGTATTTATCAAAAAACCTAAGTGAGCAAGAAGGGTAACCCCAGTTTCAAGTATATGTTTGAGTTTCATTTCTACAAGACCATTCTATTGGTAAGTATGAGAGCAGGATTTTCTATGAACTATACCATGTTGGGTAAAAAAAGACTAAAATCAAACAGAGGTATACTACCTACCACCATCCAATTTAAGTTGTAGGATTTTGGGACAAATCAGTTTTCAATAAGTGTCTTGAACTCGATTAAACATTCATAAGTTGCAACTTTTTGGATTGAAGGGACTGCAACCATGTATAATATGAGAAATCATCTATCAACATAACGTAGTATTTGCAGCCTCCAATGGAGCTAATGGGAAAAGTGAATAGGTCAATATGGATCAGTTCTAAAGGAGAATGTATGATTCGTGTGGACTAAAGGTAATCTTTTACCGTTCCCAAGTTGGCAATCCCAAAGTTTGGAAAAATCATAGAAAAACTCATTGTGGGCAACATCACGTATAGGGATGAAAAAAAATTAGTGAACCGGTAAACCGGACAAGACCAAACCAAACTGGTGGGTTTAGTCCAGTACCGGATTTGGTTCAGTCCGAAACTGGTTTCATTTTTCTCAAAACCAATCAAAATTGGTCCGGTTCTGGTTTTCCTTTTCCTAATACCAGACCGAGCCAGATTGGATCAGACTAATTCATATATTTTAACTTTTTTATATTGTATAAAATATTTTTTATATGATTTTTTATATTATATATAATTTTTATATGTAATATATAATTATATATAAAATGATTTTGTATTATATGATAAATTACTAATTATTATAATATTAAATTTTAAACTCCTACATCACTGTAGGGATATATTATAATATATAATAAATCCTTATTATCAATTTCAGGAATACTATTCTTTTTCTTGGATTTGGAGGATTTATCAGATTTGGTTGATGCAGTTGAAGTAGTTGATTTTCTTTTCCTTTTTTAGTAGAGGAAGAAGCAGGAACTGGGATCTTGGGGGCTCCTGTTGATGCTCTAATATGAATATCACCATAGGGGTTTTCTGGGAACTCAATCCTGTCTTGGAGATCAAGGGCAAGTTGAGGAAAATCCTTTAGTACATTTTTGGAAATATCTGTAGAAAGTCTGAACTTATCCCACCATTTTGTAAAGCAGTGTTGCACCAGGATATCACCATTCCTTTCATAGGTCCATTTTAAGATCCAGGGAAGTTTATACCTGAAGCAAAAATGGAGACCATAGGGGAATTTTTGTTGATGACGATCCAGTCTAGTAGTAGCAACAGTAGTGAAGGGCTTGTATGCAAGGACAAGTTCTTCAGGAAAATTTTAAAAAATTAACCCAAATTGGTCCCACTAATGAGTGAACTAGAGTGGATAAACTCCATTGAATTTTTTTATCAAAATTAAAGAACCAGGAATGACTCATATCAGGAACTTGGTGTAGCATGAATCTTGACCAAGTTTTGACATAATCATGAAAGTTAAATAGGATATCAGTGTCTGCCAATCTCTTGGAAGAAAATGGGTTAGTACCCCATTATTCTTCAGTAATGAGAGAAAGGATATATGCACTGTGATAAATGATTTTGGTGGAATCATTTTTATCAAAAATAGATTTGATAAACAAAGATTTTGTCTGTATCAAAATAGTGGTATAAAATTGGAGGTTTTTTGTTGGATGTTTAGGGATCCAATGAAAACCGGGTGGGAAATAAGAAGTTGCCAATTTGAAGGGATCAATTTTTTTGGTCCTGTTGGCTTCAATATAAAATAGGTTATTTGAATATTGTTTTGCAATGTATGGAGATTTGGTTTTCTAGAATGAATATGGGGTTGCAGAAGGATGTGTTGAAGCAATTGCTTTAGCATAGACATCATGATCAGTAACTAGTGTTTGGGCATAAGAACTAGTTTGGGGAATAGTGCCTAAGGTAGTAAACCTATTGGCAATATCAATTGGGGTTGCAAGTTCCTTCTTGATCAATCGTTGATCAGGAATAGGGGGCAGAGCAGGTAGGTTTGGAATAGAGGCAAGGGTAGACTGTTTATTTTTGGGGGCCTTTTTCTTTTCCATGGTTGGGTGTCTGCAAGAATTTACGAGTAAGGAAATCAGGTATTGAATTTTGGGAACCAGCAATATATTCAATATCAAAATAAAAAATACTTAAAATAGCTTGCCATCGCGCAAAAATTTGTTTAGATGCAATGTTTTAAACATCATTTTCTAATACATATTTAGTACTTTTGCAATCAATCCTTAATAGGAATTTTTTATTAAGTAGATCACTTTGAAATTTAGATATGCATAGTACTATAGAAAGTATTTCTTTTTTAATAGTACTATAATTACTTTGTGCAGGAGTTCAAGTTCCAGAATGGAAACAAACAATTTGTTCAGAAGAACCTGGTGAAACAACTTGTTTCAGAATGCCACCATAACCAATGTCAGAGGCATCTGTTTCTACAATTTTAAATGAATTAAGAGTAGGAATAACAAGGCATGGAAGAGTTTTGACATGTGACTTGATTTTTTAGACTAAATTAGTATGAATATCTGGCCAAGGTGGAGGATTTTGTTGTAGTCATTTAAATAATGGACGACATTGTTTCCTCAAGTGTTGGTAGAATTCAGCAACATAGTTAAGAGATCCAAGAAATTTTTGTAACTGTTTTTTATCAAGAATTTGATTAGGAAATTTTTCAGCAAAATCAATTGCCTGATTGATGGGTCAGATTTTACCTTCAGAGATATTGTAACCAAGGAATCTAATCTTGGTTTGAAATAATTTTATTTTTGTAGCAGAGACAACAAGACCATTGCATTTAATGACATTAAGAAATGTATCAAGATATTTCCAATGTTCATCAATGGATTTTGAGAATATGAGAATATCATCGATATAAACAATAGAGAATGTAGTAAATGAATTAAAAATATAATTCATGATATTTTGGAATTTACTGGGAGCATTTTTGAGACCAAAAGACATAACATTCCATTTGAAATACCCAAAGAGTGTAGCAAAAGCAGTTTTATAACGATCTGACTCATTAATCTGGATCTGCCAAAATCCTGACTTAAGGTCAAATTTTGAATAAACTACAGAGTCACAAAGCCTGTGAGTTAAGTCATTTTTATTGGGGATAGGATACCTAATCTACTTTAAGACTTTATTCAAGGGTTTATAATTGATGACTAGAGGGGGTGTACCACGCTCAATCTCAGCATTTTTCTGAACAGAAAAAGCAGCACACGATAAAGGTGATTTGCTATGCCTGATTATATTCTTATTAAAGAGATCTTTAATTTCTTTTTTGTAAATTTTCAAAGTCTCACTATTTATTTGAATAGCATGAGCTTTAGTTGGTATATTTTTCTCATTAAAATCCTTAATGTAAGGAACAGAACAACATATTTTTTCTTATGCCAAAAAGCATTGGGAAGATCCGAACAGACTTCAAAAATTAATTTTTTATTAAAATTATCAATTTTTGATTGAAGCAAATTGCTAGACAATTTATCTGAAATATTTTTGTATCTAATTTCTTGTTGTAAGAAACATAGATGTTTAGTTTTTGCAGAAAGCAAATATTTCAAACTTTTGTCAGCATTAATTTCATTGCGAGAAGCAAAATGGAATTTAACTTTTTGACCAAGAAGGTTGGTAGTGATACCATCTTTTTCGGTTATGAAAGGATATAAAGATGAGATAAAAGGGATTCCTAATATGACTATCAAACATATTTCGGACTAAGACAGAATGAATTTTAAAATAAACATTATCCTGACAGACATGAGCATTGTTGAGCTCATAATTGATCTTCATTTGAGATCCATTTGCCGAAGATAATCTTTCAGTAGATTTTTCAAAATATTTTCCGGGGATTAACCCTTCTTGAATACAATTTAAATCAGAACCAGAGTTAATCATGGCAACAACAGAGAATGAAAAATCATGTGAAATCACAATAGTAACACGAGAAAACTATTTTGAGGGAATAATATGATGGACTAAACAAATCTGGTTTCCCGTTAATTATTCAACTTTGTCACCATTATCAGATTCGTTTGCTTGCTCATTATCTGAAGGAATCTCATGGTCAAATCGTTTATCGATTTGAAAACGTATAAATTCTTGTATAAAATCTTTTAATTCATTATTTTCAAATTTAAGATTGTTGATCTCAGATTTGAGTTCATTAATCTCTTTTTTTATAATATTAATTTCATACTGTAAATTATTTGTAGAGATGATCTTGGGTTTTTGTTTTTGAAATCTCTCCAAGGTATCTTGGAAACTAATTATTGATTTAGAAGTTTCTGGTTTTTTACGAAACAGATTTTTCTTGAACCGAAAAAGATATTCTTCCTTGAGTTCAGGATTAGTAATTTGAAAAATAAGGGTTAGTAAAAAATTCTCATTTTCTTCATCTTTGGATATAACATTAATTGTTTTATCCAAATATTTGCAACACAAATCTTTGCAATTACAACCTAGTTTAATATCAGGGGAATCAAGAGATGCAAGTTCTGAGTGATATTCAGTATCACTAGAGCTGTTCTCAGGGACATCAGATGATGAAGTAGAATGTGTTTCTAGGAGTCGAAACAGTTCTTCTTGATCAATGATATCAATATTCAACTGATTAAGCTTGTTTTTGAATTTATTGGGCTTCTGGGGACATTTATTAGCGAAATACCCATATTTGCCACAATTGAAACAATTGCCTTTTGAAAAATTCTTTTTCGTAGAAAAATGTTTAGTTTTTGAAAAGGGTTTTTTATGTGATTTTTTATAAAAACCATCACGGGATTTTCTCCTTGTTTCTCTGTGAGGTTTAGAAAATTTAGTAAAATTATGCTTCCTTCTAGATGGAGCAACAGGAGGAAAGCCATATTGTTGACAAAAATTACCCATTTCATATTTGGCTTTTGAGTTGTTCTTCAGCTGTTCACGAAGCATTCTTTGATCATTACACATACGGATACCAAGTTTTTTAATTACACTGCATATATCACCGTAGGTGTAGCTATCATAATTAAGAAATTCTGAGGTATCTGTAAGTTCATCTTTGACTTTATGTGCAAATAGGGGAGGTAATCCATCAATGAATTTCTTTTTCCAGTAAGGCTTTTGACTGTCGTCACGAAGCATTACTCGAGAAATAAAAACATCTTAATACCAACTATAATCAGATATAGTATGACATCTTAAATCGTTCAAATAATCAGAAATTCGATTGGTAATATTAGAAGGAGTACCAATAAAATGTTTAATAATAGTATAGATCAAAGTATTAACACCATCAGGGTGTGCCATCCCAATAGATTCATAAAAAATAGGCAGCCCTTCTTCATATGCTGTACAGCGTTCTGAATGGTTGTCTTGGCTTCATCAGTAAGATGTTTATCCCACCAACTTCGTAAAACATCATAAAAGCCGTTGGTTAAAATCGAAACAATATCGGATTGACGAATATTGTTATTAATATAGGTATTTGCAATTAGAGAGATTTTACTCATGGTATTGAGGATTTCTTGTTCAGAAAGTCCATCAATATTTCATTCGTAAATCTTATCACCAGAAAAAGAAGATTGAGTTTGGAAAACTTTATCTTCAAATCTTAAATCAGGGGGAGTGGGTCTGGAATACCAACTCTTAGTCAGACTGATGGGTTTAGGTCATTGTGAGTGGATTCTAGAAATTTTAGATTTTAAATTAAAATCATAAAAGTTCTTTTCAAGTAAATCAATTTCTTTGGTTAGAGAAGAGTCATCGTGAGATGATACTTCTGTGGTTTCAAAAGGAACAATTTCTGGCCCACTGTGTTCAATAGCACTAGTAGAAGGTTGTTCTTTTTTAAGATCAGCAAGCATTTGATTGATTTCTCCAATTTCTTAGTCTTGGTGTCAAACTTGATTTTTGACCGGGCTTGTAAAGTAAACAAAGGTTTTTCAATGATTGTTGGTTTTGACTGATCTTGTGGATAAACCAAAGGATTTTCAGTTTTTATAAAAATAGGGTTAGAAGATGAAGTAAAAATAATTTTCTCTACTTTATCTTCAATTCTATCTAACTGTTGTCCAATCGTATGTAGAGCAAGGTTTACAAAATTATTTTGTTGAATGATTTTGTTTGTTTCTTTCAAAATCTTGTCTTCATCTGGGTTTCGGGACACAGCGTGAGAGACTTTGAAAGGAGAAGCAGGAATTTCAGATCCTTTGTGAGGGATCAGGATTGTATCCAAAGGTGGATGTCTCAATTGAACTACCATCTTGCCTTCTTCTCTTACAAAATCAGTTTTAACAACATTTAAACTATTTTTTAAAATATAATAGTTTTCAAGAAAATCAAAGAAAAGAATCTCTGTTTGAAGACCATTCATCTTTTCTTTCCATTTTCTTTTAACTTGAAGTTTTTCAGAATCAGAAAAGGTCGTATGATAAGTTTTTCGCTTATCACGATTTTCTTTTGAATTATAATCATTAAAAAGAGCAATTAAATCATAGTTAAAATGTCTGTTTAAAACATTTAAGTTATGATGAATAGGAGGAATGGATGCAACCATATCTGAAGCTGTATGGGACAAAGAAGAATTATAGTTGGTATCAAGATGATTTTATTTCTCGAGTAATGCTTCGTGACAACAGTCAAAAGCCTTACTGGAAAGAGAAATTCATTGATGGATTACCTCGCTTATTTGCTCATAAAGTCAAAGATGAACTTACAGATACCTCAGGATTTCTTAATTATGATAGCTATACCTATGGTGATATATGCAGTGTAATTAAGAAACTTGGTATCCGTATGTGTAATGATCAAAGAATGCTTCGTGAACAGCTGAAGAACAGCTCGAAAGCCAAATATAAAATGGCACCCAACCATGGAAAAGAAAAAGGGCCCAAAAAATAAACAGTCTACCCTTGCCTCTATTCTAAACCTACCTGCTCTGCCCCTATTCCTGATCAACGATTGATCAAGAAGGAACTTGCAACCCCAATTGATATTGCCAATAGGTTTACTATCTTAGGCACTATTCCCCAAACTAGTTCTTATGCCCAAACACTAGTTACTGATCATGATCCCTATGCTAAAGCAATTGCTTCAGCACATCCTTCTACAACCCCATATTCGTTCCAGAAGACCAAATCTCCATACATTGCAAAACAATATTCAAATAACCTATTTTATATTGAAGCCAACAGGACCAAACAAACTGATTCCTTCAAATTGGCAACTTCTTATTTTCCACCTGGTTTTCATTGGATCCCTGAACATCCAACAAAAAACCTCTAATTTTATCACACTATTTTGATACAGAAAAAATCTTTGTTTATCAAACCTATTTTTGATAAAAATGATTCTACCAAAATCATTTATCACAGTGCATATATCATTTCTCTCATTACTGAAGAACAATGAGGTACTAACCCATTTTCCTCCTATAGTATAATATATCACTAAAGTCTATAATACAATTATAATAGATTATCACTATATTATTACATACTATAATATACTATATTATATATATTATATAATATGCCGAAAAAATTAAAAAAACTGGACTGAAACTGGTAAAACCGGAAGTACCAATTTAAGGGTGTAAACAGTGCGGTATCGATTGTTCAAATCTCAAAACTAGTATACATTGATTCAGTTATAAAATATGTCTAAAATCGGACCCGTTACACCCTTAATCACGTGTAAGAGGTGAAACAAAGTCTTTTATTACATTAGTGACAAGTATAAGAGAAGTGTGTTCTAATATGAAATGCCACATAAGAACTGCGGCTTCCACTCGTTAGAGAATAGTGAATAGATTATTGTTTCTAGATAAGAGTCCTTAAAATTGCAAAGGGTACAAGCTATTCTCAACTTGCCTTTTAAGAGTGGTGCCTTGGTTCAATTGTGCTTCACAAGGAAATAGATGAACGTAAGTATAAAGTGACAATTACTATTTGCACAAAGCTTCTATATTTAAGTTGGAATTTGGAATGAGGAGCGTAGAGGGTACATGAGACATTGTTTTGAATTTTGAGTCTAGCTACATCCCAACAACAGTTGCTTCATGACCTTGATAAGGCTTTGGAATGGTTGGATCTTCAAGTTGATTTGTTATGTGGGCATTAGCCCCACTATCCGAATGCCATGGTTGGCTACCAAATTTTTAGCTGAATTATGCTACCATTGCAACTAATTATGGAGGGGGATGACGCCCATGATAGGAGTGGTCCATGCAATGAAAACAATCTAAGGCTTGGTGGTTTAACTTGCCATAAATCTCACAAGGAGCCTTAGTGGAGTGTTTTTAAAGGGTTTGTAAGTTCCATTTCTTGAACCGAGAGTTGTTATTTGACCTTGGCCATTTCTAGTGAAAGCTTTGGAGTTGTTGTGAGGAGGACATCTGTTGATGAATAAAAGACTTGCTTTTGTACAAATAATTCAAAGTTGAAGGGATTGGGTATTCAGTTTGCTGTTATTGCAAAATCATTATGGTTTAGGAAATTCTCTTGGAAATCATTAAATGGTGAAGGATGATCTCGGGCAGCTAGTGAGAAGGATGTCACAAAAGAGTAGAAGAAGGGCGTAACACTCCGCCTAAAAAGTTCCTTAGGCTTTGGCCTTAGTAACCTTAATCCTAGTTAATTAGGAGTTGAGCTATTCTAGAATAAGAACAATTTTAGATATTTGAGTTGACAAGAGAACCTTATACTTTGGGTTTAGAAGAATTATTAGAAAATTCTAATACAATAGTAATTTTTGAGGAAAAAGGAAAATTTTGGAGCTTGATAATATTTGGAGAATTCTTAGTGCTTATTTAATTTTGAGGATCAATACCAAGAGGCTCATAAGGGAATGACACATGGCATATTGGATGGTTGCCATAATATCAGAATTATCTAAATGGAAGAATCATTGATGTGCGGCTTGATTTGTGAATGCTCGGAAGGTTTTGGTCGCCAACTGATTTATTGTGGAGTTCAGAAGGTTTTCTTCAACAACTAATTTATTTTGGAGCTTGGAAGGTTTTGGTTACCATCAGATTGATTGTGGAATTCGAATTTGGTGGTTAGCAGCAGATTGATCCCAGTCGGGAGGAATTATTCCACTAGGTAGATGCCGTGTGCACTGAATATATGGTGTGAAGGTCACAAATGAAAGGGTGTGGAGGTCACAAATAAGCGGGCGTGGAGGTCACAAAGACCACATGGCTCTCTTCTCGCCTACCGAGTGGAAAGACTCTTGACTAGGAAGAAAGACTTTTCTCGCCTACCGAGTAGAAAGACTCATCTCGCCTATCGGGATGAAAGACGCCTCTCGTCTTTTCTAGTTGTTGCCACGATGTCATTTAGGTTGGACTTTTAAGTTGGTCGGTTAGACTATTTGCCCAATCTAACCGTCTAGAACCTTGTCGCTAAGTCTTCTCGCCCATAACCTTGTCACCGAGTCATCTCACCCAAAAGGTAAATATATATTGGTGCCAAGTCTTTGAGCCTAGGTCTTCGCCCTCTAGTCGTGAATCTCCTTGCCTACCGTGAGGTAAGCCTTCTCGCCTTTAGGCGAGAGAAATCTCTTTGTTGCCCATGAGACAAAGCTCCTCACCCAAATATCTTCGGCTCTCTTCAGTTCTCGCTGCCTCTTATCGATTAGGACAAAAATCAAATAAAATCACATTTATCACCCCATGACCTGGCCGCCATTGTAAGACCATTGTAGCTATAGTAGGGAAGAAATCATGGTCATTTCAGGCTATTATTCCCTTGCTCAAAAGGACGCAAACTGTAGAAGGCAATCTGAAAATTTCAACAGGACGTCTCCATCCCATCACCTTATTTTGGGCTGCACCTTCATGATGGTTCAAAGGGATTAGTGAAGACAATGATCAAAATCTGCCAAAGGAGAACTTGTTGAACCCATTAGCTCCCTGGGTGGTTTTGATCATTTTTCTTCCCTCTCCTCTACCCCATGACTTGGCTAGCCCCATAGGAGTAATGTGGTATCTATATGAGTGAAATCATGATGGTTTAGGGCACTGTTTAGACCTGTGCAAGATGTCACAAGCGATGGAGTGCAAATCTGGAAAATTCAGATTCACACGCCATCTTCCATCATTTTCCTTGACCAAAGCCAACGTCCCCCCCCCTTTTGCCACCTATAAAAGGTCCCCTCACTCTCTCATTTCCTCCACACCTCAGCTCCAAGCTTCCTCTTGAGCCTTGAAGAGCATTTCCCCCTTTTAGAGATCAAAAGAGTGAAACCGAGTGAGTTTTTGGTGAGTTCTTGAATGTTTTTATGTAAGGCTACCTAGAGTGCTTGGAAGGCCATGAAACTTGTAAGTTTTCTTACTTTTGATCTTAGTTAGCATGTTAAGTTTTGTTTTCATGATTTGGTATGGAATATGGGTGAGTTTTGGGAAGGTTATTATGCTTAAATAAAAATCAGGTCTATTAAGGGATGGTTTGGATAATTAAATGTTTTTAAGTAGATATTTAACTATGGCATGCCTTAAGCATGATTTGAGATGATTTATTATTGTCTTTAAATATTCATGGAATTTTTAAATTGTAGTTAGAAGCATGCCATGGTAGGTTTTGAATCTATCTTGTTTTGATCATCTAGTATGAATCGGTTTTGAATGAAGTAGAGATTAGTGATATTTTAGCCATGATTAAGTGTTGGGATGAACTCTATTATCCTAGAATTAGTCTTCATTATATCATTAAAGATGTTAGTGATCATTTGTGATTAAAGAAAATCTCATATGCATGTAACCATAGGGACCAATAGTTGAAAATACACTTAAGTATCAACTAGAGTACATGCCACGGGTTGGGATCATTTGGGTAAGTTCCACTTTGATTTTTGAAAATCCAAAGGCATAGATAGTTTTAGAATTCCAAAAATATAGAGTCTATGAATTTTTATCAAATTTGAAGTTCGTTTGTAATTAGTGAAAATTTAGGGTCTTAATGGCAATTTTTGAGGGTCTAGAGGTATTTTTGTAAATACTCATTTTTGAAGCTTTTGATTTTGAACCTCACCCATAGAAGTATTAATCCTAACTTAGTATGCACTTGATTTACACAGCTACAACATTATTTTCAATTACTTCAGAAGTTTGTAAGTTGGCCTCTAACTTACACCTTGATAGATTATTTATGATTTATTGATAAATGCCTCATTCATGTTTCAACTATCACTTTGAGCATAAAATATCATGTTATATGATACATTTAGTGTATATTTACATGACATGTGATATTTCTACCATTTTAGCATATTGCATCCATATATGTCATTTCACATAAAAAGCTTACTATATATGCACATGTCATGGAACACATTTTTAATTTAGTATGAAAATAATTATTGTTACAACCTTAAAGGCTAGGATGAAGAATTATCCTAGTGGAACTCCTTTGTCTACTCTGGAGTTAGTAAAAATGGAGTGGTGACCCCTGGTTGACGAAAAACAGACAACAGGCTTCGAATGAGTTCTTTTTAAAAAATGCCAGAGCGAAGTCATATGTTATCACATCTAGTGCTGGTGGGTATATATGTTATGATATTATGATGATGTTATGTTATATTACCAATACATTGAGAACGATGTTTGTAGACAATGACATAGTACCAACATGAGTTGTGCTACGGTCACCGGCAGGTGCTCATGGTATATGGGGAACCATGCTGCTATCAAACGTATGTTAATGATGGCTTTAAGAAACGATGAAATGTTATGGTTTTTGGAAGCGATGACGTATGAAATGTGCTCTTTCGGAATTTATTTTTGGAATGAGAAAGTGAAAATGTTCTCTGAAAGTAAATGTGCATCAAGGTTTTTCTAAAAATGTTGAGAAATCTGGATGGGAGACACATGCACATTTTTTTTTCATTTCATGCAATTTGTATTTATCATTCTTTTTGCATAATTTATCTCTGTGCAAGTTGGTTGTTTAATTTACTGAGATTCCGAGTAAATCTCATCCCTTGTGGGACCATTATCATTCCCCCCGAAATGATAGAAGTTGTGACAGGACCGATAGAGGATGGACATGATGGATCGCTGGATGTAGATGGTTGAAGAAGAGCAGGACCTTGAACAAAGACTACAAATAATTTTCATACTCATAAGCATTGACTCTTCATACTTTAAAGCATATGAAATAGTTGATCTAACCATGGAACTTGGATTCCGTAGTTTGGATTAAGGAAATGCTATGCTTAAGTTTAAACTTATGATGGTTATTAATGCTATTGGGATGTTTTTAGTCCATTCTGGCATCAGTTATAACTAATCACCGTTATTCTACTGCGACTATTGCATACTGCTAGTTATACTTATAGAATGCATTGCATATTAACTGTCATGTACGGTGGCATGTAACCTTGTGTTATATGTCTGGACGCTCTAAGTCTCCATTCCATCCCAAACAGAGGTTGGGGGCATCACAAAGGGATTGAGGCCACTGATGATGAAGGAAATAAGATCTTCATCATTAATGGGCGTCCTTATTGTCGCAAGTCGGTCTACAAGAGGCTTAGCTACTTGCATTGCACTAGGTATAAAAGATTCTGATATGAAAGTCATAAACAAAGTACTTTATTGAAAGAAAACATTCGAGAAATAGTTTTTAGTAGCACTTATTGAAAAGAGTCTAAAAGCTGTGTTACAATCACTCAATATTGAAAAAGAAAGCAAATAATATCTCAAATTCCTCAAGCTTAGTGTCATACCTTGAGCAATATCTTCCTGCAACATCCTTATAATCATCATCACCTAGATTAGACAAATAAAAACATAAATAAGTTGAATATTCAAGATGAACTACATCATACAGTAAATATAGTAGTAGTCTAGGATTTTGGTCAAACATCAAATAGTCTCAATCAACATTATCATCATAACATACATGATCTTAGCTCTCAAAAAATAGATATTCTTTAACTTCATATACTTAATAGCCATTGCAGTCTTGTATTATGATTAGCAATCATTGCAGTCTTGGCTTTACCCAAGGCTAGCAGATTAGAACCTAGCCCTCCTCAATAATGGACATCACTAGGTGCATTACCAGTGATGCACTTTAGCATTGCAATCTGCCCTTTAACCTCATGGTACCAACTTCACTATCATGGCCAGATCATTTTGCCTCAACAATCTTATATAGTTATTCCTTTCATTTTATTTTATTTTTCTTTAACCTTACCTTACCTTACATTTCATTCATTTAAAAATATATAGTTGTGCCATATATTGTTCAGTCATATCATCAGCCATGTATTTTCATAGTCACATATATCACATCATTAATAACAAGGGTTCATGAATAGGGGCTGCCAAGAATGGTTGATAAGTATACATATATCTTTAAGAACATATACATTACTATACAGTTATGATAATGACCTTTTCCAAATTAGATAAAATGATATGGAAAAGTATGATCATAGTTATTTACCCTCAATCCTTGTGCATAATAAGTTAAAAGCATGTGTTACAAAGTGACATGAAACCTATACTAATTTATACAGTTGGATAAGAATTTTCTCGAGTTAAGGGGATGCTTGGTAATAATTCTCATTCCATCTCATCTAATCTCTCATCCTATCTCATTTTCTTTCCAAATATCACTCAGACACAAACACTTTCAAAGTAATCATTACAACTTTTTCAAACTTTCAAACAAAAATCAATTCAATATTTTCAAATTTTAAAACAAAAATAATATTCTAACAATATTTAAACTATATAATATTTTTTATTCAACTTTTTCTCTTTCATGTTTCAAAATTCAAAAAATACTCAATTTAATCTGTCTCACTACTATTCACAAACTATCTTACTTTTATTCACAAAATTCTCATCTCATCTCATTTCTCAAATATTCCCTTAAATGAAATATGCCTATGCAACATGAAACTAGGCTTAAAGAGGTTACCTGTGACATCTAAAACACCATTTACTCCACCCTAACCATGGGCATGACCTTTAAACCTAATTTCCTTACAACTTGCCCTCTTCCTTTATTCCTCATATAAATCATACCACATGATGTGACACCCACAACCTGCGTTGAAATCAAAGTTATGCTAAGTTAGGATTTGAACTTTTAAGGAAGATGTTCATAATTAAAGGGTTAAAAAATTTAGTATTTACAAAACTGTCCCTAAACTTAGTAAAATTCCGCTGAGGTTATAAATTTCCACTATTTTCATTTTGGCTCCAAAATTTACTAGACTTCACAAACCCTATATTTTCTATGTTCTAAAACCTATACCCTTAGAATTTAAGAATCAAAGTGCAACTATGCCAATTACACTCAACCTGTGGCATACATTTCATTAAGGTGTAGATGTGATTTCAACTATTCAACCTCAATGGTGCATGTGTACTCAAATTCATCAAGGTCCAATAGTAATTATAACCTTAGGGATAATTAAGACTTAGGCATTAGGTCATACAAGTTCATCCCAACACTTAAAAATGGCTTCAAGACCTTAATTCCTCACTAAACCATCCATTAAGCATATGCATGATGTTTTCTAGCTTTCCTTATCCAAAAATGTTTCAAAACTTAGTTAAATCATGCATTTTCATTCTTATCCCAATCATAAGGATTTTATAAATGCACATTATTCAAACCCAGGTAAATTAATCAAAACTTCCATAAGTTAAGCATAAACTAATAAAAACTGATGCATTCTAGATGATCAACACAAGATAGAATTAAAGCCTATTATGGCATGCTTCCAACCTCAAAATTAAACCTTCAAAATTCATTCCAAGACATTAGTGAATCATATAAAATCATAACAAGTCATGCCATGGCTAAACATTTGACCCAAATTAATTTATTTCATCAAAACATCAAATCTGATCAGTTTGATATTAGCATGCTAAACCTTAATTAAAATCAATCAAAACCTCATTCCATGTCATTCTAAACACTTCACAAAATATAGTGCAAGATTACTTATAGAAAGCGTGGCCCTTAAAACTCCCAAAACAACTTCACTAAAAAACTCTCAAGAACTTCACTCAGTTTCACTGTATTGCTCACTAAGGGGAAAAAATGCTTTCAAGATTCAAGAGAAGACTTGGAGAAGAGGTGTGGAGAAATAAGGAAGTGAGGTAGGTATTTATAGGTTTTAAGAGGGGAGGGGGACGTTGGCCTAAAATGAAGATGAGGCTTTGGATTGGTGGAGGTGGGAGATAGAGTGCTTGAGTGCAATATGCCCAGGGTGACATCACTTGGTTTAGTTCAATAGTGGTCTAAAGTGTCATATTTCATCATGGAAGAGAGCTAGAAGATTCCCATGAGTGTAGGAGCTGCTTGATTCATATTTTTGAAACAAAAATTCACAAGACAAGCAAGCCATAGCCAACAGTTTTGGGTTTCCTTCAAAGCTGTTCAGATTTTGAACCCTTTTTTGTCCTATCCTCTTGGTCTGTATTGGGGCATGATGACCATCATTTGAAGTCTTTTTTAGGTGAGGAAGAGAGGCATGAGTGGCGACCAAGTGATCATGCTTGGGCAGAAAAAGAAAGAGTGAAATGGGTGATGGTTCAACCAAGTGATTTTAAGTGAGTGCTTCTCTTTGAGCTAATCGGTTGGGCTGCCTTGGGGAA
The DNA here is from genome assembly GCA_003123785.1 of Pterocarya stenoptera. Taxonomy (NCBI): domain Eukaryota; kingdom Viridiplantae; phylum Streptophyta; class Magnoliopsida; order Fagales; family Juglandaceae; genus Pterocarya; species Pterocarya stenoptera. Next base: position 128,958 of record QEOT01007483.1, read on the forward strand.
GTAATTGGGTAAGCTTTCTCTTGAGTGCTTTGAAGCAATTCCAAGGGAAAAAATTACAAGGGAGGTGGCTTGGGCTAGTGACCAAAATTGGTGCAGAAAATTCAATTGAAAACCCAAGGCCACTCGGTTTGGTTTCAACTAGGCTTGTAATGGAATTAGTTGGGTTTCCTGGAGCCAATTCATCCAATGCTAGGACTAACCTAGGAGGGTTAAGGTGGGGTGTAAATGATGAAATTTATCTTGAGAAAATGGTGTAAAAGGCGTGGGCTAGAGGCTGATTTGGTGCAATGCACATGAGGGTGCACCTAGGTGCCGATTGGTGGTGATTTGGAATTGACAAGGCTTTGCTTCTATTGACATGTGTTGGGTCAAGATTAAACTTCTAAATTAGTCTAAAAATAATGAAAATCAAAAAATTTCAAATAAAAAAATTTGGTAAATAATCTGAAAAACAATTGAGCCTAAAATATAGTTTAGAGGTCACTAATCATATGTAAGTTAACTAATGCCCTTAAGTCAAGGTAGAAGCTTAATTATGGTCAAGTGGGAACCTTAGGGTGCGTGTGGAACTTCTTGGGATTGAGGGAAACCAATGGTATGATGTATGTGAGCTTCCATTTGAAGGATAAAATATTAAAGACAAGCCTTTTGGGCCTTGTGGGTTGGGCTTGTTGGGCCATTTGTGTTAGACTTGGAGGTGGACTTGGTTGTGAGTTATTGAATGGAACTTATGCCCAGATTTGAGGGCTCATCTAAGGCTTCAAAGTCCTACTAAGATTGGGTCCAAATAACATGTCTTTCTAAGGTTGGGCCAACTGCCTTCACTCTTACTAAGTTAGGTTCAATGACCTTGTATCCTTTACATTGAGCCTATTTTCTAGTATCCTCCAAGAAAGGCTTAAAACTTTTTATCTCTCAAGTCGGGCCTAAGGCTTTTTTACATCTTATTCTTACCCCATCACATCTTTAGTGTATTAGGACCCTAAAATTTTATGTCCATCAAGTAGGACCTAAAATCTTTTTACCTCTCCTAAACCTTTATACTCAAAAAGCTTTGGCTCTTAGTAAACCACTCTTTGGGCCTTCTCCAAATCCATCAAATATTTAGCCCAAATTATTTAGCCCATTAATGTGACAACCCTCCAATATGCCATGTGTCATTCCCTTATGAGCCTCTTAGCTTCTTATATTTGAAATTAATAAAGGATTAAAAATTCTCCAAAATAAAATTACCAAACCAATCAAGCTCAAAAAATTTGATTTGCCTCAAAATCAATATTGCACTAGAATCTTCTAATAATTGTACTAAACTCAAAGTATAAGGTCATCTTGCCAACTCAAATATCTAAAGTTGTTCTTATTCTAAAAAAGCCAAACTCCTAATTAACTAGAATTAAGGCCACTAAAGTTAAGGCCAAGGAGCTTTTTAGGCGTAGTGTTACACATGACCTCAAGACATCATCAGTCATTTTTGTTTAACCTAGAATCATCCACATAAAATAATGAACTCCAAGGCACAATCTCACCCTTCTTTGTTACACAACCACCTAGCACTTCCCATCACTATACCTAAACCAGTACCATACACTTTTACCCCGCTTTGCTCGATATTTATAAGACATGAGCATTCATGCACATAGTCACAAGACTTGGAAGACCCCCAATCTGTGCACATCTCTTACATGGCTGGTGCACACATCCCACCCACGATTACATACTTCTTCCCAACCACACTCTTGCACTTGAGTTAAAAACCATGATAGCTAGCTCTTGAGTCACTTAGGTACATGCTTTCGTGCCAACCGCCTCGTGCATACACTCACAATTCCCCGTCATGGAACACAAACCCTTGTATATACACACACATGGTGCCCATTATAAAAACTTATCAACCCAACCCAAGCCTACTCGACCAACCCAATCCATGAAAGGTCTCCAAAAAGTCCAACCCAAGCCTATGGCCTTCTTTCCTTATGCACACTCACGTGGCTCTATGCTGGTTGTACCTTCACTCCCACACGCATAAACACAGTCCCTCCCTTAGCATCAATTGATATTAATTCTAAACACATATAAGGTGAGGGAGAGGGAAATGTTTATACCTAGAGAGATAAGGTTTAAGGCTATGACAAGGAGGTTTCCAAACATTGGGGCCAATAATTTCTTCCCTAATTTTGGTTGGTAACAATAGACATATTATACTCATAGTTTACATCATATAGAACCTACAAGGTGTTGAGCTAAAGGAAAAGGTTGAGGATGTAGGTGAACCAACATATTTGCATGGTGAAGAAGGCAGAGGGTTGTGCGCTACAGTGGGATGTGGTGGTGAGACTTACGTATTGGGTTTGTGTTGTGCAGTTTACCCTTACCTACGGTTGTGCACGAAGGAGCTGGGTGGTCGACGGTGGGTGGTAATTGACTTGCTGGAGATGAGTTGTGGGGTGCAACACAATTGAATCTTGGTGGGTTATGGTGAACTGGGTCATGGGTTTGGGGTGTTCTCACTCGTGCGTGTGGCTAGGTCCATCACAAGGGTCTTGGGTAGGATTGGGCCATGGGCCATGAGCTCAACCTCGGGTCCTTGTTTTTAATATGGCTTGCGCTACTACCTTAATGCTAACCCCTCTCACACTACCTTTAAATCCACTAACTTAAACCCTAAAAGTCTTTAAGGTCCTACTCCATTCTTTTCTATTTAACTTCAATAAAATAAACTAAAGCCTAATAAAATATCCAAACTCGAGTTAGGCTTTTCCTAAACTAAAACCCTAATCGAATTAATCATAATTGGATAACTAACTAACTAGTATGAAATAATAACTAAAAACCATACATTAAAAAATAGCAACACCAACAATAATAAATAACCATGTTAACAATAAAATAATAATTCTATAAATTATACTGAGGGTACACGGTTCATTAACAATGTATTCCACACTTGATGTGTGTAGTTAGACAACAATGGATAGAACAAACTCGGAAAGAGCTATGTTGATCCACTTGAGAAGCTTTTTGTCCTTTTTCACCAATTAGCATGTGTTGCATTGGGATTTCATTGTCTTTGTTAGTTTTTTTGGTTGGCTTAAACTCGTTAGTCAAAGTGTTAAGCAGATGTTGATAAACTTGAAGAGGTTTTAGATGGTTATGTAATACTTAGCCAAACTGTTTTAAAGATAGCAGTTTTGGTTCTAGCAAAGGGATAAGGATTACGGTCACTCCAAACCGAGGATAAGCCATTCAACAACCTGTTGTGACAAGGCTCTATTGCAATATCAAAAGCTGAATGAATTTGCACATGATTTTGTAATGAAGTGTTAAAGATGAAAATTAACCATCAAGTCTATAACATAGGTTGATGAGTGCTGGAAGAGCGAGAGTGAGATAAACATATGTGCCAAGAAGTTAAATGTGTTAAAGAATATGAGAAAATGATGCTCTCTTAATCGTGTACTAGAGGAGAAACTTCTTGGATTGAGAGAAATAATTTTTGTGTTTTGGCTATGTTGAGATATTTCTCAAAGGTTTCAACCATGGGATGTTTCAGGAGAAGAAGCCAAGTTTGGAGATTGTCAAAGATTCTAGTTGCTACTGTGGTAGGGGCAAAATGGATCATTTTATTATTCAAGTAAGGGATTTATATTACAAAGGATTTGTAAGGAACTTACTTGTACTTATCTTCAAATAGGGAATTGGTTAGTTTTGGGTAGGATGGGGGTGGTTTTACCTTTAATAGTTCTTTAAGGGGTTACCCATCGTCATCAAAATTTTTGTTTTGTGATTGATTTGCTTTAAATTATCATTCATATTCGAATGTTCATTCCATTGCTAATATTTCACATGGGTTAAAAATGGACAAAGATTTATGACATACACCTATTCACTTCCCTTTAGGTAGTACGTAGGATCAATCTAGTAATTTCAGCCTTGATCATCAACAATGAAAGCGTGAGGGCATGATTCAGAACTATCCTAAATGCTCATCATCTCATGCTGACCTCTCAGTATGGGAACTATCTTAGATAGCCATTGGAGGTAGTTAGCACCATCTAACCTCACACAAGAGAATTGTGAAAGTAGGAAAAATATCAAGAGTATGAGATGCCATTTGAGCACAACATAGTAGTGGGCTTAATTTGGGTTCATAATAAACTAGAACTAGTATAGGACATTCAGGTTGAGAAACCAAATAGCCTCACTTCTTCAACTCTCCTGTTGATAGTGTTGGTACTGCAGTCTTTAATTATGATGAAGACACTGTCGAACATAGACAACAACAATGAACTCTGCTACCACCACCAACGTCACTTGCGATGTCGAAAACTACCAAAAAATGCATTCATACTATGACACCCCTAGATCGCGCTTGGGATTTGAAGGAAACTAAAGCATTGAGACATGCAACTTAAGATTACATACTCCTCATACATGACAATTAACATGCAATGGACCTAACATGTGTCTAACAGTATGAATAAACTCGCAGGGGAAATAAATACATACGGGATTGAGCTATGAACTTGATACCAAAACATATCTATTAATCCCAAGCATGTTATAGTTTAAACCTCCTTACAAAAGTAGGGTCCCAAAACTCGACCCTTCAAATCATCAAAATGTAGTCTTGTGCAACATAGTCAAAAGCATTATCTTGAGATCTCTTGGATCTTTACTATTAGCTTCAGAATGGTTTATATAAATTTATCAATCACCTCTAGGAGATTCTTAACTGTGAGACATTCTTTGACCACTAGTGTCTAATGGGCCTGAAATGAACCTTTGAAGATCTTCTTAAGATCCTCTAATAGTCGCACAATAATTTTCATGTTGAAATTGACTTCCTTAAAACAGGCTTGGAGGGAAGTCATCTTTTATCATGTCTAACAAGGGATCCATTAGGCTAATTGTAACGACCAGAAAGAAATTCAATAGAAGAATTTCTTTAGACCTTAGCTTTTTATTTAACTGAGACACTTATGAGTATAATTTTACGAAATGAAGTGCACCATTAGACTCTTATGAATATTTAAGATTTTATAGTGCAATAAAAGGTTTAGAAGTTTTTGGGTGAATAGTAACCCTTCAGGAGAGCACCACGTGATATCTGTTTCAAACAGCCATCAAATATCCATGTAGAATGTCCAAATTCACTTAGGGTCACTAGAAAACCTTTTTAGACACATGGCATAATCCTAGTCATCAACTTAGTACGTCATTGGACACTTGTCAATAGTATAAGTGTGTAAATGAAGGAGTGTGAATCAAGCCTTGTCATCATGTCTCTTACATCATTCACTATTCCATCCATGCAAACTATTTGATAAAAAAAAAAAAAGAGGGTTTCAAATTTAATGAAATCTCAAATATTTGAAAGCAAACAAAAACCCTAAACCCTTGTGGAAATCAAAACCTTAAAATCTCCCATACCCTAAACATGCACTTGGTTTGTAACCAAGTGTTTTCTCACTTGGTTAAGTCACTTCTACAAGCAACCAACTACTCAAGTACACACTCCTACACCCTCATCCACTTTGCTAATTTCATTTGACCAAGAAAAATTAGGATTGGACCGAACCCTAACTAAAACTCCAAATGGAGTCCATTCGATTAGCCTTCATTTAGTCTTACTGAAACTAGGTTGTTTCACAAAGCTTCCACCACTTACAAGGCCATACATTGGCTGCAATGCCACCTCATGCTCAGTCTCAAATTGTCCCATTTATGGCAAGTCAGACAAACAACATGAAGCCACCCCATTTCACCCATTCGATAGCCCATCAGGCCCTCACTTCCATCAACTTTTCCTTCTCTTTTTCACAAGTTAATTTCACATTATTGTGACATAACTCAACCACGAAGTCAGCCACCTCCTATAAACCTCACACCTCTTCATTTCCTCCCACACTTGTGCAAAATTTTCCTTTCCTTCCAAGAGCAAACTGAGAGAGAGAGAGCCAGAGAGAAAAATATGGGCAACTTTTGCATCCTTGCTCGAACCATTCGTAAGTTATTTATTTGGCTCAAACCTCTTCTATTTTGTTAAATAATGAGTATAGTTTACTTGGGAGTGTATTGGTTAATTTTGTTTGGAAATGTGTTGGATGCAAGTTGGTGTTGATGGTGGAAAGGTTTGGTTTGGGTGATTGTGGATGAACCTTGAAAGTTTTGTGATATTTTGATGAGACGTTATGTAGATCTAGTTTTTTTATGAAATTTTCACATGAATTTTATACAATTTATGGTTTGATTCAAAGCATGTTAGGTTTTCATAAAATGGTCTTTTAGCATGATCTATGGAGTGATAGAAATTGGTTGGTCCAAAATGAGTTTTGTTTGGTTTAGTTGTTGTTTTAACCCTAGGATCTTGATTTTATGGCTTTTATTTTTGTAAATCTGATTCTTAAAGCCTTGATCTATGGATTAAGATTGAAATTTTTGAAGATTTATGACTTAGGTCTTGGTTGGATTGTTGATGAACATGCAAGGCTATGATTTTAAGCATGACTTAGAGGCTCTTAGGTTTGATGTTTATTTTAATGGATTATTTGCTATGACATGCTAGATTTAATGCTTAGATAAAGCTAGAACTTTAGTGTGAGGTATATGGTTGCATTCTTTCAAGATTTATTACATGAAAATAGAGGATCTAGTCATTATGATTCAAGTCAATAGCATGCATGATTCAGTTTCAATGATTTCATGCAAATCGATTCTAATTTGTTGTGTTTTGAGATTTTTGAAGTTAGTCAAGCATGATATCACCTAGAATTGATTCATAAAAATTTTAGGAGTTAGATTTGTAGACTTTTGGAGTCCTTGGAGTTGATATGAAAATATTAGACCAAGAACATGATTATGTTTGGTTTGACCTAATTTTGATGTTTTGGGTTATTCTTTAAAAGTGGTGAGTACAAATTTTATGAAATGCAGGATGTAGTGTCTTGGAATAATTTTAGAACTAAGGATGTGATTTTGTGAGTTAGTGATTTTGGTTTAAGCATGTTAGTGTGCTAAATGACCAAGTAGCAACCAAATCATGGATTTTAGCCTCTAAGTGAATAGGCCAAGAGAGTTTTCATACATGGGTTTAGTTTTTAAAATTTCTAAGCTCATTTTTGGATTTAGGATGAAATTTACATGAGGAATGTAAACTTTGATGAGTTTTAGAGTTTGTTTGCAATTTTTTTTAAGTTTAGGAGCAAGTTTGTAATTTTTCAAAAGTTAAGGGGTAGCTTTGCAAATCTAGCCTTAAATTGGAAAGTTTTGCATTTATGAGGAATAAGTGGGATATTCTAACTGTAAAACGTCTATCATTTCAACTTACCTTTCTTTACGCTATGCTTACATTTTATGCTACAATCTGCACGTTAGGTTCTAACTTTTTTCTGGTATTTTTACGTATGTATGATGGCAAGAGTTCATTGATTATACTCAAGCTCATGTATGCCTATTTAATTGTTTATAATATGCCATGCTATGTCATCGTCTTGTATTACATGAGTATCCGTTACATGGCATGATTGCCATGTCCTCATTTCTGTTTCATGATTATCTATTACATGCTATGAGTACCATGTCATCATTTCTGTTACATGATTATCTGTTACATGCCATGAATGCCATGTCATCATATATGTTACATGATTATCTATTTATGCCATGTCATGTTGTCATTTATAACCAGCATTAATAACTGTCACATAGCATGAATACATATCATGAACCATATAAGTCCGTTATGAAATATTTTTTGAGTTAAACATGCATAGGGTACTCGTGATGGAAGCATTCTTCTTGTCAAAGTATCTATAATAAAATCTTGAATAAGGTGCTCATGGTGGAGACATTCTGCTTTGTCTAAGTACCTTTAATAAAATACTCATGGTGCATGCAACTTGGCTTTTTTTTAGTATCTTTGATGTAATACTTTGGGCAAAGGCAGTTTGCTTTCTTTAGTAATATTTTATCTGAGCAAGCATGTCATGTTCATATCAAGTCATGTTATATTCATGTCAAGTCATGTTATTTTCAAGTCATGTCACGCATGTGCAAACCCATGTCATGAAGCATACATATCATATTACTGTCACGCATGTCTATTCATATTGCTAGTAGCTTAGGAGTTTACTTGTTAAGATTTTATAAATCTTACTTGGTAGTCCTAAATACCATTTCCCTTAGATTGGTAGTCGATGTGTTAGGAGACCGGGGATTAGGACACGACTCGTTGGACGAGGTTGAGTAGGCCACAGAGGACACTCGAGGAGCATATGGAGTCGATCCTCCAATTCTTGGATTATATTTTGGAGATCATTGTCGAGCTGCATGAATGGCTTGGTGTTTAGTCTTGCAGTTGTATTTTATGTCTAAACTTATGGAGTGTTGTCTCGAGTACATGTTTTGATTATAGACTTATTGGATAACTTTTGGATATGTGAATATTTATGGAAATATGTTTATGTTTTGGGATTTAGTATTCTGATACATTATGTATTGCTAAAAACATTTATCCGTTGAGATTACGCATTTTGTTAGAAACATACTAGGTGCATTGCATTCTTAACTATCATGAATGAGAGTATGTGACCTTCTGTTGTATGTCTCGAAACTTCAAGCTGCGTCAAATGCCAAGTGAAATTGCACTAGTTGTCTTCTAATCCTGTCACAGCTCCTACCATTCTGGGGTAAATGGTATTAAAAACTACTAAAATGAGATTTTGAGAAATTCTAGCAAGTTATGTCACAAACATAAGGTAAACATGAAAATGAATGCATAAGCATGAACGTCTAATTTCATAAACTGTATTTTTCACCCATTCAGATTCCTTTTTAAAAAACACACAAAACGTTTCATTAACAGAAAACAATGTAATCATTCATTTCCATTCATTCATAGACTCTTATCTTAATACACACTTGGATAACTCACGGTCATCCCACAACTGTGTACACTTGCTAGTTACTGCATCACATCATAAGCCTCTCGACCAAATGTGAGTACGTCATAACTAACGCACCCAAGCAGATCAAAACTCCTTCACCATGAGCTCTCTTTTGCTCTTGGCAGATTGACTCGCTTTCACCAAAAGCTTGTAATCAATACAGCAGATCAAGTCGCCTTCATTGTACTTATCACTTTTCACATGCACTAGCGTTAGGCACTACAACTTTGCTCAGGAAATCTTTTGGTTCCTTTCAAAGCTCGTTGACTATACTTCATCAACCCATGGATACTACTCCATTTTCACTCACTCCAGAGTAGACATGAGAGTTTCGCTATGATATTCCCTCATCCTAGCATTAGGTAGTGTCAGAAGTCTTCTAGATGCAAAGCCATAACATGTAACTTTTTCATGTGATCTTATTATGGCATGTGAATGACATGTAACATGGTACAATATTTAGTGATTCCAACATATGAACAACTTTAAATAATTAGAACATTCATTTAAACATATTCACAATGATCACAACACATATCATGAACAAGAAACTTTATTATCAATGAATTACGCAACATGGCATGACATGGCCAAATACAGATCATGCAAACCAACCAATATTTTAAAACAACATATCATAGATGCAACTTTAAATCAATAGATATGAACATATTATCGAAGAGTAACTTAGAGGCTAACTTACAAAGCTCTTGTTTTAAAATAATAATGCTAACGATCAAGCAAGCTGAAAAGTGTATGTTCTAAATGTTAGAACTTAATTTGAAAGAAGTTCTTGTACTTACACACTAACCTAAGTACTTAGAAGATCCAAAGTTCACTTACTAGCAACTGTCAACCCTATTCTGTCATAAAAGTTTATCAACCCTTCCAATCTCTTATTTTAATCGTACACTTAGCTTATTCACACATATAAAAACATGACAATAACCCTAGTGAGGCCGATTGACAATAGATTTGTCACCAAGCTTCACCTTCACATGGACAAAACCCCAATAGCCAAATATTACTAGGTGTGCAAAAAATCAAATCGCCTTCTAAACCATCTTTAGAAAATGGTCAAACAAATGGTATATGCAAAAGAACTTTACACCTTGTGGACTCTCTAATCGAGACTCATAAAAATTAACTTTGGGGAAATAAGTTTTCCTTACCTAGCTAGGGCTCCTCGAGATGCTTGGCTTCAAAAACACCAAATCTTGAAGCAAGTCAGGTGTGTATGATGTTTGTGTTGATGGAAGAAGCAACTAGGGTTTTTCCTTGGAGATAGGTGTGAGAATGGGGAAAGGAGAATGAAGAAATCCTAATGGAAACCAAAATGACCTTTTGGTTTCTCCTCTACGAGTGTAACTGAGTGCCATAAATGCCTCCCATTAAATACCCTCTCACTCACTGGTTCTCTCTCTTCCTTTATTCTCATGGTTGCTTGCCTTGGGAATACTAGTCTTAATCTATGCTTGCCACGTGTCTTGCCCCTTCTCCTTGTTTATTGCCTATAATTTTTGGGACCCCAAAAGTCACTTGTTGAATGTCCTCTCTCTTTTCCTTCCTTATTTCTTTCTATTTAGAACTCAAGGAACCATTGCATGAATGCCATATGGTGAGACCTGACCAAACCGAGCACAACTTTTCCTTCTTCTCATGATTGATGTCTTGAAACTCTAAGGAAAACCTTGCAAGAATGCCAAGTGGCACGACCATACTAAAATCGAGCACTCTCTTCATCTCCCTCATGACTACTTCCTTTAGGAACCCAAGAGGTGTCTTGAATGAGTGCCAAGTTGCACTGGCCTAAATCTCCCTATATCTCCCCTTATCATTGCTCTCTTGGAAACATAAGAGTCTCACATGAACATGGGCACCAAGTGGCATGTTCTTGCCAAAACTAGTTCTCTCTTTCTCACCCTAATCATTTGCTCCATTGGAAATCTAAAGGACATGTAGCATGGGCACCAAGTGGAATACCCTAGCCAAACGGAGCACCCTTCATCCTTCTCATAGAAGTTTCCTTAAAACCCTAAAATAAACTCTACATAGGGATGGCAAGTGTCATAGCCAAATAATTTCCCTTTATTCCTCAATATTTTCCTTTTGAAACTCTAAACAATTCTTACACATGGATGTCAAGTGGCACCTTAATCGTTAAAATTGAAAATCACATAGTCCTAAAAGGACTTGGGTGGCTAACCATTCCAAAGTGTAAGGAACATTCTTAGGTTTTCTAACAAGTAAGTTTTAACCATCATGGGTCCAAGGTCCACTAATTCTATAATTACTCAGGCCCAAATAAAGACTAAACATGACTTCAAAGTCCTATTTTTTAATTGGGGTATTACACCACGGTGGGGCCATGAAACCACAGTTATCGGTGGCTCCATCGTACTCTTGGTCACCATAAAACAGCAAAAGCTCCATCAATACAACAAATCGGCTCTGATGGGCCACAAGGCTACCTTTTCTTGTTATATAAGAACTACAAAATAAAAACAAAGAACAAAATAAGAATTATTAAAAGGCTAGTAAGACCTTTATGATACTATAACAGAGAAGAACAAACTCTAATACAACATAACAAAACTTCTAAATTGTGCTAATGTTTCTATAATCTGCACGCCCACAATACTCTAACTAAAATAAGTCATCAGATATGAAGGCATTTATAACATGACTAAAATAATGTCCAATAAATATTAGCTACAAGGGATATTGATGTGATGCCCCCAGGTCACTGTTTGGGCTGAAACAGAGATTTTGAGTGTCGGGACATGTAACACATAAGTTTTTTATTTTTTATTTTTTTATTTTATTTTAAAAAAGAGTCGGTATTAACACATAGTTACATACCCCTGTTCATGACAATTAATATACAGTGCATCCTAGTATATAACTAGCAGTATGGAATAACTGCACCGGGATAAGGGTGACTTATAAAAATTTATGCCATAATGAAATAAACATCCCAATAATATTAACAAGTATGGCTGGAATTGTGATCCAGACCCATAACAGCTCTAGAGTTTCATCACCAACATCTTCACCATTGAATTCTCATGACTTTACGCAGTTTAGTTCGGTGGAATTACTTGTTGAAGCAAAGAATCCCAAAAAAACCCTTCTCCGGAAGATGCTGAGAGAGATTACAGAGACAATACTGGCATGCCCTGCCTTGTTCCATTAGTCATGGAAACGAAGACAGAAATATTTTTGCCATCATACTGAACCCTTGTCTCTACATCCAGTGTTAAAGAAAGATTAACACCGTAGTCTGCTAAAGACACTCATTTGATTGAGTAGATGCTATTTACATTCAAGCCAACATGGTTATCATTGAGATCTTCTGGATAGCTCTTTCTTGTGTCAAATTCAACAGCACGACATTTCCTGAGAGGATCCTTTCGTTGTCTCAGGCTACGGACGGAAGGAAGCTACGGACGCCGAACGAAGAGGTGTGAAGAAATAAAACAAATGAAGAGAAGAGGAAACCGAAGAAAGAAAAGAAGAGCACTCACGCACGTTCTCGACAAAACTTGCATGCAAAAGACAAAACAAATTAATAAAAAGAAGGAAGAGGCTGGCATTTCATTTGAAACGTGTTGAGAAGTGTGGTGTTGGTGTCTCCAACTTATCACTTGGTTTCTATCTCTCTTTTCGCGCTATGCCTCCTCTTTTCAGACTCACCTTCTCGTTTAACACTTGCACCCTTTCATTCCCTTATTTTATGGTACAAAGGACAACTCAGAAATTCAAAACTTGGCTTTTATATAATTAAATAGATAACCATCATAAGTTCAAACTTAAAGATAACATTTCCTTAATGCAAAATACTGAATCAAGGTTCCATAGTTAGATCAACTCTCTCATGCGCTCTATAGTATGTAGAATCAATGCTATAAACATTAAAATTAAATCCAACCTTCACTCAAGATCTGGCTCCTTTTCAACCATCTATATCCAACAGTCCATACTATTTATCCTCTACCAGTCTTGACACAACTTCTATCATTCTGGGTGGGGGGAATGGTAGTGAGTCAACAAGGGTGAGATTTACTTGAAATCTTAATAAGTTAAACAGCTAACTTGCACAGAGATAAGTTATGCATGATAAATGATAAACATGAGATGCATGCTATGCAGAAAATTAGTATTTGTCTCCCATCCAGATTTCTCAACATTTACAGAAAAACTGATTCACATTTTCTTACAGAGAACATTCTCCAATTCATCTTTTCAAAAACATAACTTTTCATTATTAATAAAGCCATCAATATCATTAACATAACATCATAATGTATAGTATCATCACAGCTGTCCATTATGCACTGTGAGTACCTGCGATGACCGTAGTACAACTCATTTTGTAATTACATTGTCTACAGACTCGTTCTCAATCCATTGGTAATATAACATTTTGATCATAACGTATGCACGCATCCGCGTTAAGTTCCATAAATGACTTCACTTTAGCATTCTTTAAAAAGAATCCATTCGAAACCCATTGACAATTCTTTGTCAACCCAGGAGTTTCCACTCCATTCTTATTCACAACAGAGTGGACAAACGAGTTCCATTATGATAATTCCCCATTCTAACCTTTGGAATCGTGACAAGAATTTTTTTCATGCAATGTTTAAAACTATTTTTCATGACATGTGCTCTTAAAGTATGCTTCATGTGAAAATGAAAATTTCATATGATATGCAAAAATGGTGAAAATTATACATGTCATGTAAGCAAGTAAATTGATACTCAACGTATCATATAATTTGATACTCAACGTATCATATATAAATACTCAATGTGCCATTTATACATAAATCATAGATAAATTATCTAAGAGTAAGTTAGAAGCCAACTTACAAACTTTCTGAAGGTTTTAGAGAATTGGAGCAATTGAAATCAAAGTTATTATAAGTCAGTATTGGCACCGCTAATGAAGATGTTCATAATAAAAAGGGTCTCATTAAAGAGAGGATGGTCATATGTCTAATAGTAACCTTCGCCCAAGTTTATAAAGAGAACCTCACTTTTGGTGGAGGAGAGACCTTGGTAACATCACAAATCACCTTGGGGTTTACAAGATAAAACATAAAATACCAAATCCAGGTGACAAAAAAAAATTCAGAATACCAAAAAGAACTCTCTACAAACATCTCTACTACATAAAAACAAAATAATCATCTTAATCTAATATAAGGCAAACCCAAATTATCCATGCGAATAAGTCCACGTATGTATCCATGCAAGTCCTCAAATCCATAAAATACTAAATTCATGCCCTAAGTTCTCTCTTTTGCCAAATGATCCGCCACAATGTTAGCTTCCCGAAAAATATGACAAAAGCGAGCATTAATCTCTTGAGCAATCTCTTTGATTCTTCCCAATAATCCCACAAAAATCAATAATGACAAATTCCTGATGCAAGCCAACCAATGATAATTGCTGAATTGGATTCCACTAAAACATCTCTCAATCTCAACTTTGACATAAGCGAAGTCCATCAAGTAATGCTTTACATTCTGCAATATTATTCGTCACATTTCCATAATGATGTGCAAAACTTGCTATCGTTGTTCCTAAAGAATTTCTTATGATACCCCCTCCTAACTCTCCCGGGTTACCACAAGATCCACCATCAACATTCAATTTCACCCTTACCCTAATTTCAATTTCAATTTTTTAATTGAGAAGTAGCATCTCTAATTAAAAAATTAACATTATGGATGACATTATCAGCACTAAAAATCATACCTTCCATACGCGAGTCACATCGAGCTCTTCATAATGTCCAAGAACCCAACTAACTTGAAAAAAGAAGAAACTACAAAATTACCCTTATATTTAGCAAAATTGCCACTAAGGCCTTAAATTTTTACTATTTACATTTGAATCTCAAAATTCAGAAAATTTCACAACCCTAATATTTACTATGTTCTAAAATCATCTATGCCCTTAGAATTGCAAGATTCAAATCACAAGTATGTCAAAATCATCCAACCCATGCATGCATCTAAATGGGCCTATATGTGATTTCAAGTCTAAAACCTCTATGGATTGAATTTCATCAAGTGGCAACCATGATATAACCTTAGGGACAATTTAAAAACTTAGATTCATGTCAAACAAATTCATCCCAACACTTAAGCATTTGATTAGGGCCAAATCATCACTGAACCCTCAACTTAGGTACATGCAAGATGTTTCTAACTTATCCTTACCAAAAATATTTAAAACCTAATTAAACCATGCTTTTTCATTCTTATCCCAATTATAAGGCTTTTCTAAATGCTCATTACTCAAGCTTAGGTAATTTGATCAAAACTTCATAAAATAATCTTTGACCAAGTAAAATCGAAACATGCTTGATGATCAACACAAGATATGAATATATAACTTATCATGGCATGCTTTCAACCTCAAATTTAAACCTTCAAAAATTATTACAAGACATTGTGAATTATATAAAATCATATCAAGACATGCCGTGGCAAAAAATTCAACCCAAAGCAATTTATTTAATCAAAACAGCAAATCTGACCCAATTTGCATCTTTCATGCTAAACCTTAATTAAACTCAATCAAAATCTCATTCTATGCCATAAATTAAAACCTAACATGCCATTCTAACACTTAAACAAAAGATGGGGCAAGATCGCATGCAAAATCGTGGCCCTTTGAGCTCCCAAACACAACTTACTTCAAGAACACTCTCAAACACACTCAGTTTCTCTCTAATTTCACAATAAGAGGGAATGGCTCTCAAGAACTTTAGAGGAAGGCTTTGAAAAGTGATATGAGAAAGTGAAGGGTGAAAGGGGGTATTTATAGGGCTTCATAGAGGGTGATGGGCATGGGTTTGGATGAAGGTGAGGCTTGGGATTGGTATAGGTGGGCGGTGGAGGTTCAAAAATTCAGCTGGTGTCATCTTTGTGTAGGTGAATAGTGTTTCAATTCTCATCATTTCTACAAGTTCAGGTGCACCAATGAGGCTATGGTTGCAGGGGCTAGTTTAATTCATAAATTCAAAAAAAAAAATCAAAGGATTGCAAGGTGAGGTCATACTAGATGTCGTCGAGTAGGGGTCATCGAAGTTGGCTAGATTTCATCACCTTTTTGTCCTATCTCCACGGCTTTGTTTTCCAGGTATGATGAATCCTTTTGATGGCTTTTTCAGGTGGAGGAAGGAGGCTGAATTTGCTACCAAGTGAATATATGAGCAGGACATGTGAGGTAGTAAAATGAGGATAAGAAAATCCATGAAGAAATTAAGGGCATTCCATTGGGACTCAACTACACCTCCAAAGGAATTAGTTGGGTTTTGGCTTTTTCTTCTTCGGATGATTTTGCCCCTTGCTAGGTCTGGTCTATGAGTGATGTGGTAAGGCATTGAATGGTGCAATTACATTTGAAATATGGTAGAAATGATGTGGGTTAGGGGTTGGTTTGATGAAGTGCACATGGTGGTGCACCAAGGTGCCAATTGATGGCAGTTTTGGGCATTGACATAGCTTGGTTCCAATTGACATGCATGGGGTAAAGCCTAACCTTCTAGGTTAGTCTAAAAACAATGAAAATTAATTATAAAAATAAAAAATTGCAGATCATGAATGTGAAGAAAAATAATTTAAAGAAAACTATGCAAAAATCATGGTTTTGAGGTTACTATTCATGTGTGAGATGAATAGTACTTCTTAACTCAAGTTAGAAGCTTAACCATGGTTGGGTAGGAACCCTAGGGATCTTGGATTTAAGAAAAATCAATGATATGGTGTATTTGAGCCTCAATTGGAAGGATGAAATAAAAGACAAGGCTTTTGGGCGTCATGGGTTGGGCTTGTTGGGCCAATTTTGTGAGCCTTGGTTGTGGGCTTTGGTGTGGATTATTATATGGACCTTATGTCCAGATTTGTGGGGCTTACCTATGGACTCAAAGGCCTACTAGGTTAGATCTCAATCTTAGGTCTTTCTTAAGTTGGGCCAATGGCCTTTACTCTTACCAAGTTATGTTCAATAGCTTCATGCCCATTACATTTGGCCTATTTTCTAGTGTCCATCTAGAAAGACTTAGAACCTTATAACTCCCAATTTGGTCTAGGGCTTTTGGTACCTATTCTTAGCCCATCTTAGTAACTAGGGCCCTAAACAAAACACTCTTGGGCTACTTCTACATCCATCCAACACTTAGCCTTCATCCATATGCCATGTGCCATACCACTATTGGCCTCTTGGTAGTCATCCTAAAAAAAATGAAAAAACAATACTAAATTCTTCTAATAATTCTAACTAAACCCAATGCATGAAACTCATGTCCTAAAGTGATTTTTTTTTAAGCGGGATATTACAATCAATATCTGAGTGAAAAAAAGGTTTTGGCAATGAAGGATGAGGTCTTTATATCTTTTGTCTTTCGAGTTGATCCACTTCTTTTGATGGTTAGCACTGTGCATAATTTTCAGTAGTGGCCAAGTCTCACTCTTAAGTAATGCATGCCAAAACATACCACATATGTGATGCCACATATTATACAATAGATGAAAAAGTCACAGATTCTTGAAGTTTTTATTTTTGGTGTGTGTGGTTTCAATTGAGGTGACTTCCTAGGTTTAATGGAGGTCATGACAGCCTTTATTTAAAACTCCTAGAGTCTAAAAATTCATAGCTTAGAACTTGCCCCATTTTTGGAAAGTTTTCTATTCTCATTACAAGTTCTATTAATAAAAAGTCACTTTTCTTTCAGCAAAGATTTCTAGTTTCAATGTATAGCAAATCAGCAGTTAACGAAATCAATCATCACTTAAAGCACAATAATATATAGTCGCATCATGCATGATTATAAATAAGAGTTGAATAAAATAATAAAATAGGAGTACTCAGTATGAATATCAAATGTAATTTGCAATGGTTTATCGTACAACATTAATGTTAAATATTGCACCTAACATATCATTTCTTTTGCACATGTGCTTTCAATTATTTATATAGTGTTCTAATTTTGGTAGGAAGATGAACTAATTTTTTATAGCACTTGCTCTTCATTATGCTCATCGTTTAAAGAATTCAAAGTTAGATGGTTGTCTTACAGAATCAAATAGACCATGCAAATGAGTATCCTAATTCCCTGGTGTATAATCGGTAAAATAGCCAACATACATATGCCATGTTTCATGTCTATATACGACTCTTATTCATTTAAATAGTCATGAATACTTAAAGGAAAGGGAACTCTCTCATGGGATGAAGGAATCGATGATATTTCTATGAAGGAATGCAAGATAGGGGTGGGCAGTGGGGGCCCTCACCCGTCCACCCTACCCCCATATGGGTGGGCGGGCTACCCCGCATTTCCCATGCGGGGGCGGGGGCCCCTGCCCCGCATGAAAGATCCTAGAGGGGGAGGGGGTGGGCTGACCCTAGTGGGGCCCCGCCCCGCCCCGCACCCTCACATATTTATAATAAAAAATATTATTTTTTATATTTATATAAATTTTATATAAATATATTGTATATAGATATATACAATAACTTTAATTCAAGTCAATGGATTGCCTTGGCCTCCTATATAAAGGTTGGCATAGGAGGCCAATGCAATCCAAAATATAACTCTAATGAGTTATTTTTTTTAAATAAAATTTATAATTATATTATATTATAATTTGGGTCTAAAAATAATTTTAGACCAAAAAAGACCCAATGAATCACTGGGTTAAGCGGGGGGCGGGGGGTTTAGTTCAACTAGTAACGTGGGCCATGGGCCAGTTATGTTATTTCAGCTATGTTATTTGCTTGTGTAGGTTTAAACCTTTATTTACAGTTTGGCTCAGTGTGTTATTGGACCTTATCTTGTACCCCTGTTTTAACTACTTAGGGTTACCTAACCTCATGTGACGTTGGCCCATAAAGGATCACCTACTATGCATCGAGCTAGAGGCTCCTCTATTTGGTTATCCAGAAAGAAATAGATAAGTTTTCTTTCATTTTCATCTCATTCTCTTGAAGGCTTTCTCACCCTCGAAGTAGGGGCTTTCCTCTATAAGTTTTATATTTCATAGGTGTGTTACTGTTGGTATAAGAGAGTTACCGGTCTATAGGGAAAAAAAAATCTGATTTTTATGGTTGAGGGTACATGGCTAAACCAGCTGTAGGATGGCTTGACAGCTCAGAAAAAAGCTACTAATCCGCAATATAACAAAGTGGGGAATCAATATCACAGCTTGAAAATTAATATCAAAACTTCAAGATTGAGGTATTGGCCCTGAAAAGACAAAACAACACTATCATGCAACAATTGGTAGCCTTAAATCTAGAAATGCAGAAAAGGAACAATACATACAGTCCTAGTGGTTCATCCTTCGAAGTGCAGAATAGGGAAGAAATGAGCAAACAAGCTAGGTGCGGAGGGGACCCCATGTGGTGGTTATACAAGGTAAACCAGTTTTTATTTTTATTTTCACAACACCTTAAAACACCACTGAATCCGGTCAGTTTCCTTTCATATGGAGGGTCAACCCCTCATTTGGTTTCAAGATCTAGAAGTATTCAGTAAGCTAATTGATTGGGATTCCCTAGTTAAGGCCCTTTTACTGAGGTGTGGTCCTAATGCGTATGATGATCCTATGTAGCCACTGACTAGACTAAGGCAAGTAGGGACAATGGAAGAGTACAAGGCTTGGTTTGAGTCCTTGTCCAATAGATTAAGAGGGCTTTCCGACCCCTATAAATTAAGTTGCTTCTTAAGTGGGTTAAGGGATGTGACTAGACCCCCTGTGAGAATGTTTAATCCCTCAACATTAACAATAGTCTATAGCCTTGCAAAGATTCAAAAAGAGAACCTAAACGTAGCCAAAAAATCCCACAAAAAACCCAACTACCATTTAGCCGAGCTTGGGCTGCTAAAAAGTCCACCATAGAAAATCAACCTACCTGTCCAAAAAATCAACCAATCTCAAATGAAGGAAATGAGAGAAAAATGTGTGCTACTATTGTGACTCTAAATGGAACCCGAGGCATAAATATCAAAACCTTAAATTGTATTTATTGGAGGAAGTGTTAATTAAAAATGATGAAGAGAGCACACTTGAAGAAGCGTAACCCAAGAAGGAACCAACAGAATCAGTGGGAGAAATAGACATTGTCAGGTTGAATCCAAAGACCTCATTGCATGCTCTAATAGGGTCTCACAGCCCCAAGATCATGAGGGTCAAAGGAACAATTGGCTCCAATTGGGTTACCATCCCTATTGATATTGGGTGTACCCATAATCTCCTAGACCCAATAGTGGTGAAAAGAGTTGCCCTTTCTTGAGTAATGCCTAAAGAAGTGAATGTGGGGATTGCTAATGGTGATTTACTCCCTAGTGAAGGGGAAATCAAGGGGGTGAAGGTCAAGATACAGGAGGTGGTGTTTACTTTGGATGTTCATGTGTTAATTCTTGCAGGTCGTGACTTGGTTCTAGGGGTTCAATGGCTCCGAGAACTTGGGTTTGTCTTATGAAATTTTGAGAATTTGACCATGCAAGTTGTTTATCAAAAGAGGGTTGTGACATTTAAAGGTTTAGCACTAACTAAATTAATTGAGGAGGGGACACTGCATCAAGTTAGTAAATTAGAGAAGAAATGAGTGTTTTTGCATGTTCTTGAAGGAGAAGCAGAAGCTGAGCAGGAAGAAATGGAGGGACACACAGACACTATTCAAGCCCTGCTACAGTCTTACGGAGATGTATTCCAGGAACCTAAAGGATTGCCCCTACCTGAGCTAAAGACCATGCATTAACTTGCTACCAGGTACCAAACCAATTTCCATAAGACCGTACTGGTATCCTTATTACTAGAAAGATGAGATTGAAAAAATAGTAAGGAAACTTTTAAACTCATAAATTATCCAGCCTAGACAAAGTCCTCACTCCTTATCGGTCCTTTTGGTTAGGAAGATAGATGGTTCATAGAGGTTGTGTGTTCGTTATAGAGGGCTGCATCAGGCCACCATCAAGGATAAATTTCTCATTCCGTGGGTAGAAGAGTTAATGGATCAATTGTATGGAGCTATGATTGTTTCAAAGTTGGACTTGTGGTCGAGTTACCACCAAATCAAGGTCAAGCCAGAAGATGTCTCTAAGATAGCTTTTAGAACCCACGTGGGACACTACAGATTTCTAGTGATGCCCTTTGGGCTGACCAACGCCCCTTCCACCTTTCAAAACCTAATGAACGAGGTATTTACGCCTTATCTTCAAATATTTATCTTGGTATTTTTTATGACATTCTAGTTTATAGCAAGAGTGAGCAAGAGCATGGAAAACACTTGAAAATGACCCTGGACATTCTAAGAAAACATTAGTTGTATGCTAGATGCAGAAAATGCATGTTCGAATCTCAAGAAATAGCCAACCTTGGCCATTTGATTTCAATAGAAGGTGTTAGGGCAGATCCTGAAAAATTGGTAGCCACGAAAAAGTTATCCGTTGCTAAGTTCATTAAAGTCTCTAAGGGATTTTCTTGGGTTGATGGGATACTACAAGAGATCTATAAAATGTTATGGAGGAATTGCCGCCCCACTTACAGTCATGCTTAAAAAGCAAGTAGTGCATAAATAGAGACCATATTTACTGGGACAACCCTTTGAAATAAGGACTGACTAGCAAAGTTGAAATATTTGTTGGATAAAAAAGTAGGCACTCCTGTTCAGCAAAAATGGGTAACTAAGTTATTGGGTTACAATTTTCCAGTAGAGTATAAAAGGGGGATTGAGAATAGGGTGGCTGATGCCCTATCTTGGAAGGAGGTAGAAGATAAATGTTCACTTTCTGTTATATCAGCTGTTAAGGTAGTGCAAGAGCAATGAGCTGGCACCAGTGTATTCCATGAGGAGGCAGCTGCTTTTGTATAAAAACTGACTTTTTATTCCTTCACAAGAATCATTCAAGACCAAGTTGTTGGAATTGATGCACAACAGCCCTTAGGGGGGCCACTCAAGGTATGACATGACCATCCATAGGGTTAGAAATGAGTTTTATTGACCTAGATTGAAGAAGGATGTTAGAGGGTTTATAAGGGGCTGTGATCTATGTCAGAGGCTCAAAATTAATAAAACCTTGCCTAGTGAGTTACTACAACCCCTTCTAGTGCCACAACAACCATGGGCTCACATCACCATGCATGTACTTTATTGAAGGACTATCTAACTCTTGGAGACTCAATAGCTTGTGGGTGGTCGTGGACATGCCTACTAAGTATGCCTATTTCGCTACCCTTAAACACCCATACACAACACAAATAGTGGCTGAGTTGTTTTTGAAGAATTTTTTCAAACTTCATGGCCTACTCTTGTCCATTGTTTTAGACAGAGACAACACATTCATAAGTAGATTTTGGCAAGAAGTTTTCATCCTACAAAGTACAAATGGACATGAGCACTGCCTACCACCCTAAAAAAGATGAGGAGACAGAGGCTATGAACAAGTAGTCAAAAACTACTTATGGTGTTTCTCGGGTGACAAGCCTAAAGACTGGTCGATTTGGGTCCTTCTTGCTGAGTGGTGGTATAATTCCACTCAACACCGCTCTACTAAACTCACACCCTTTGAAGCCTTGTATGGGTACCCCTCAACAAGGCTCCTCAACTACATACAGGGCACAACTAGGTTAGAAGTTGTGGAGTCAGCCTACTGACAAGGGACCGAATTGTACAGATTCTCAAACACAATTTGCACAAGGCACAAGAGCATATGAAGAAATATTCTAATCTCAAAAAGGAAGGAATAAGAGTTTTAGATAGGTGAGTGGGTATACCTGCGCCTTTAGCCTTATCGACAGGTATCCATCTCTCACCACCATGACTTCAAGTTGTCCCCGAGGTACTACAGCCCCTTCCAGATCCTCCAAAGGGTGGGATCCGTGGCCTACAAGTTAGATTTACCACCCATTGCAGGGATTTTTTCAACCTTTAATATATCACATCTCAAAAAGAAAATAGGAGCCAAGTTCATAGTCTTATTGAAGCTACCACCCGTAGACTCCATGGGTGTCTTGAAGCCAGAACTTGAAGAGGTGTTAGGCCGCCGGCTGACCAAGGCTCACAACCAAGCACAACCTGAGATCCTCATTCATTTGCAGGGACAAAAGGTGGAGGAGGCGACATGGGAGCCGTATCACCATCTCAAAGAATCATATCCACACCTTGTGGGCAAGGTGCTCTAAGGGAGAGGGCTTGTAACACCTTGGCATGCAGGGAAAGAGGACAAGGATGATAGGAAATCTTTGGAAGCAAAAGGATGAAGTACATGTTGTGACAGTCTGCTTAGTTTCACTTTAGTTCAACTAGTGTCGTGGGCCATGGGCTAGTTATGTTAATTTCAATTATGTTATTTCCTTGTGTAGGTTTAAGCCTTTTATTTACAATTCGTCCCAGTGCGTTACGAGCCCTTATCTTAGAATAGCCAATATCAGCTTGGACCCTTATTTTAATTACTTAGGGTTACTTAACCTAATGAGATGTTGGCCCATGAAGGGTCACCTGTTATGTATTGAGTCAGAGGCTTCACTGTTTAGTTATCGAGAAAGTGGTAAACAAGTTTTCTTTCATATTCATCTCATTCTCTCATAGGCTTTCTCACACTCAAAATGGGAAATTTCCTTTATTAGATTTACATTTCACAAGTATTATTGAGTTTCAAGTGGATTAAAGAGAATGTAGTAGTATTCTATCCCAGCCTCTAATTTCGAACCCATTGTGTTTTAAGGAGTTAAAAGTGAAATCTTGTATGTTTTAGTCCTAACTTCCCAACATTTTTAAATTTTAAATAAAGGGACTTTCGAAATTATTTTAATTTATCATAATACATGGGGATACGTATAAATTTGGTAACATCATAGATATGGATTCTTGAAGGGTTTAAAAATTATAAACTTTGACTCTTAACGGGATTTTGGCTAAAGCCCAATATCACGAGCCTGCATACTCTAAGCCCAACGCATCATTGGGTGGTAATATAATTTAGACTAAATCTCTCTTTTATAAGTTTCTAACACAATTTTTATATATTTAAAGGTCATAGAGATATATTTAGTCCATGAACTCCACAAAATTTAAATGATGTCTATAGATAGTGTGGACCCCCAATATTAATTACAGTAAGATTCACATGTTGTTATACTTATATATCTTCAAATTGTAAAAAGTATTTATTCCTAAAACTTAGTCCTTTTTAATTTTTATTTACATTATCTATCCACATGGTAATGCTGCCCATCATTAATTTGCACTTTCATTTCGTTTTGAAGAAGCTCCACCGATTTATCATCAGAACATCATAAGAGAAGAGAGAACAGAGCAGCATAAGCATTTCTTCTACCTCCACAATCGTTTGAAGCACCTGACTGTTCATATCCCTATCAAGACCGAAAAGTTATCCAAAAGAACTTTGACAATATATAGGCCGCCCCTTTATACGTAAATATTGTTGAGTAAAGTATTGTGAAAAGTGTTGTGCGTTTATTCTTTTAAATATTGTTCCAATCATTTAATGACCAAGAAATTATTATTAAGATATGATGCTTAAAAAAATTGATATAAATTTTTTTTGTGTATGTATAGTACTGCGTAGAAATTCGACTGGCGTATCTTGTGAGTTGTGACCAGTATGACCTGCACGGTTGCAATTGAACGTAGATTGTAGATTAGTTTAGAATGTATTTTTTTAGGTTTGGTGTGCTGGGGGCATATTTAGGTGCACAATGTATTTGTTTTAAATGCACAGTGCATGCCTAGGCTCTGGAAACTCTCCCTTTAATTTTCCAGCAACAATATTTGTTAAAGTAGAAGATGTAAAGTTGAGAGCACCTATTTGAGTGGAATTTCATTTGCTCGGGGATGATTACGTACGCTGGAAAATTTTCTTTCTCCTATTTCTAGAAGTGGGAGATCTCATAGATGGCGCCAATTGTTGATGCGGCCTGTTTTGTAAAAATAAGCTCAAGGGGAAAAATGAGTAATTTCTAGTCCAGAGTGACAGTTAAGGCCTTAATCAGAGTGGTTTGGAGCCAACGATGGCGGTCTAGAATTGTGGTATGGTATTCGCACCTACATCTATTATAGTAAATAGAAGCTAAATATATTAAATATAAATGGAGAGTAAGACACACAGATTTATATGATTTTTTACAAGGCCTATGTCTACAGGTCATTTGGAACGCCAATCCATTATAAATGGAAATATTTTTCAGTCTCTCGTGATTCACTATACAAATGATAACACTGAAATTTCTTGTCTAGAGATTGAAGAGGCTCTCTCTCTAGTCGCCCTGAAGTCAGAAAGAAGAAGAAGCCCTTCGAGATCTTTTATCTCAGATCCATTTTAATTAAGATTATGTTTGGATGTTGAGATAAGATGAGAATTTTTGAAAATTTTATGAATAGTGTTAAGATGAAAGTTTAAAATATTATTTTTTAATATTATGATTGTTTTGGGATTTGAAAAAGTTAAATTAAAATTTGAAAAAGTTGAATTGTTTATTATATTTTATATGAGGATTTGAAAAAGATGTAATGATGATATAAGATGAGATAGAGATGAGAAATCTCATCCCTCTCCCCAAACATAATCTAAGTCCATGTCAGTGGTTGATAAGAAAGTCGATTTTATGTCGCTTCACTTTTTCTCCCCTTTTCCTGTTACCTCCTCTATTTTCCACTGGCACCTTTTCTCTTCCTTGACTTTTGTCCCCCCTTGTCCTTTGCTTATCCCTAATGGCACATCATGGGCTGGGTTTGGGGCTCTTTATGGGCTAGGGAATTTTATCCTTTCCACCCTCTTTCAAACCGATTTTCAATCGCAAAAGGGTGCTGGGTATTTCCTCACTTCTGCACTAGTTTCCAGCTTGTGAACGTTAGTTAGAAATTTCCTTCCTTGCGCTAAATTATAGCGTGTGAATGCTTGCTAGAAAATTTCCCACTACATTGTTTGTCACCATGTATTTGTTGTTGTATTGTTGTCAATCATATAATTATCTCTTAATATTTATTATTGGCCTATTTTATGATTTATACTGTTTGCTGAATTTCTTACTATTGAATTGTGAATTATCCTTGTAAATTGGATCTTTTAATATTGATGGTTTTTCAATTAAATGGATTTTATGTGGGGTGTGTGAGTATCAAGACCCCAATTCGAGATGGGGCATTATTTCGATGGAGTTCCTCTGATCACTCAAGATTACCTAATACTAAGGTTGTCTCTGGGCAACAAAAGGTTCGGGTAAGACGGTAACGCTCTTGGGTCGACGTCATTGCCACTTTACTTTTGGAGACTAGAGGATACTTGGCCACGAACGCGTCGGGCCCTGAACATGACATCGTTTATTATGAAATCACAAGTACGATCGTTACTCATGGATATGGTGAAGGGAGTTAGAGTGTGTAGATGGTCCATATAGGGGAGACCATGGAACACACATTAACAAAATGAATGTTGTGAAAATAAAACGAGATTTTTGGGTGTGTAATAACTTGCATTAAAAATCTTGTTAAATAGTTGAGTATTTTGCGGCAATCATTTGGATGACATTGAGAACTATTTGGTTAACTATGATACATAATTATCATTTTTCCTTGTATTAAATGTTTGCACAATTTTCATTTCCTTCTACATGTATGTTTGGGTCTTAGTTTTAGTTCCACTTATTGAGATTTTGCGAAATCTCATCATGGTGATCTCACCACGATCCTGCTCTCTGAAATTGTAAATTTTGTTGCAGAAAAAGGGTATGGTGGTAGTTACAAGCATGCTAATCTAGCACCTCTAAAGGATTGAAGATTGAGGCTCTTTTTTCCCATTTTTATTTAACTATTAAGTTTGTTTGTATTACAAGGGGATGACTATAATGTTCTTTTACTTCCAAGGATTTGAGACGTGTGACTTTATATAGATATTGTAGTGATGTAATTTAAATATTTTGTAGTACAATTAATTAGATTTAATGACTATCATCTTTTTTATTTTTCGTTGGGAATTAAGTATACACTTATTATGAAAGATGTGAGTATACACTTGTTGTCATATTGAGCGAGGAATGTATGACCCGTGCGGCCAACATTTCAATATCGCGGTCCTTGTTGAGGCGGGGCCGATGGTTCCATATAATTTATACTTACTTTTTTCTCGAAGTCAGAATAACCCCGAGTGTAGCACCGTTCTTCATGGACACATTGAAAGCTAAAGCTTTGAAAACTTTTAAAAAACAAGAAATTAAAAACAGAGGGCCGGTTCTTGTTCGTTACCATGAGATAACAAATAGGACGACAAAACATACGTACGTGAAGTTTGGTCTGCTGTGGTTGGTGGACGAGGTGGTGGCGTACGTAGGTTAATTGATTCTGGCTTATTAATTCGTGGAGACAATTTGAGCAAAAGTAATAGTAGTACTAGTGGGCCTTCCTAGTTACCTACCTCTATATATATGCCTATAATCTTCAATATTAGAAATACGACTGCATCATTTGGATTTTCCTTTTTTACTGTGCTGTGTTGACGTGACAAAGACAACATGGTTTGTTGGTAATTTTTTCCTTTTCTTTTCAAAGCGGTCATGACGGTTTATTGGAAATAATATGTTGGGGACTGCCAAATGTATAATGAAAATTGTTAGTCTTATTGAGAATACTAGAGAGGGTACTGATTGTATTTTTTTATTATTATTTAATAGTAGTTATGGGTTTTTCTTTAATGATTTTCTATATTTTTTTAAAAATATTTAAGGGCTATAAAAAATATATTTAAAAAGAGTAAAAAAAAAAAATACAAATTATACGTTCGGTGAGAATTTTCGATGGACGTAGCAGGCTCCATATATATACAATACTATCATGCATGTCTAAATATATGCTATCACTA
>QEOT01007483.1:157446-211267 GCA_003123785.1 Pterocarya stenoptera
ATAAAAATTTGTCTAATATAAGCTAAAAATATATATTCAAACCTTGGAGATTCAAATTAACACTAATAACGATTTCAGAAAAAGAACTAAAATTGTGCTAATATGTTTGTAAGAAAAACTCCTAATGAAAACTCTAGAGCAAGAAATAGTTTAGTGCTTTTACACTAATGAGAACATTCAAGTGGAAATGAAATATGCTCTAACCGACCATTAATAATAGGAGACAAGTGTCATGAGAGATGACAAAAAAGAAAAAAGAATTGATATTCATCACTGAAGTTGAGAATAGCCAGAAAATATTGAGCAATTTCCCTTTCTCCTACAAAGCAATCTCTGATTAATCCTACATTTGGTAATAAGCAAATATGAGCTAAGAATGCTTGAAGCTTTTGGAATTTTCAATAACCATGTCATGCATTCAACAAGTTACATTGCAGTGCATGTGAGAGTTACTTACGTTTTAGACGAGAGTAACTAATTGAGTTAGACTAGCTCCATGACTCATCCAAATCTGTGGAAGAGAAAACATAGCAGATATTTTGCCCCTAAGGACTACAACCATGCATAAAAACAAACTTTAAACATATCATAGAATATAGAAACTATAATGATCAGTTGCAAGCATACAAAGAAATACTAACTTTATTTTTTTTAAAAAGGTAATATTAGGCTCAATCAGGAGAACCATTACTTACCTAATTAGGAGAGAGTATAACATATCAGCATAATATATGAATAAATCCTATGAAGCAAACCACAAACACACCATTCAAAATCCACAGTTCATAACATAACACATTCACAATAAGCCAAATACTAAGCCACTAACTCTATCACTCAACTAGCAATGCCAAACTTCAATATATATATATATGTGTTTAGATTCAGCAGAAGAATCAATGATATTATCCTGGAAAAAAAAAGAGACCCATATTATAAGTGATGCTTGAAGTGATCATTTCCATCGCTAATAAACCAACAAAAGCCCAAGCATACTGAGTGAGTAGATAGGTTGCCAATAAAATAGAGGGCCAGTTATTCTGCATCAAGCACCATAACGAAATTACATAGCAGTTGTAACTGATATGATGCCATTAAACCAAGACTTATGTTTAAGAGATTTTAAAAAATCCATAGATCAAAGTTGTGCTCCATTGAAGTAGGTAGAAGCATACAATCCTCTATTTCTAGCATGCTAAATAGAGTCCCCAAACAAATGTAGAATGTCTGCTTAGGTTTTGTGAGAAGAGAAGAATACTATAGACCCTCTAAATGGTAGCATCTAAAAATATTATACAATTTAGAGGAGACTTCTTTAAATGAGGTTTCTTATTTGAGCATGTCACTTTGAAACCTATTTTACATGTAAGTATGCCGAATTACACAAATGAAAGACAAAAGATGGGTCAAAGGAGGGCATGCTAAGTACAAAAGTTAAAAATGCCACCTCCAACGAATGATCACAAACATAGAAGAAACAATAAGACACTATAATTTACACAAAGATAAGTGCCAAGAGCTTGTGAAAAAATAAATAATATGAAGAGTTAAACAAATAAAAGGAAAAAAACCACCATGACTTCCTCCAATAGTTAGTGTTGTATTTGCCAATCTTTTTATTTTAAATCAAACACATTCATTACTCAAGCAAGATTTCAAACTCTGTTTCCTTCTTTTAACAAAGAATTCAAACTTTTAACTTCTTAGCATTATATCTTTGCTAAAAAAAATTAATTATCAGATTTAGAAAACATTGATGTCTAGTTATCTCTGTAACTCATCCAATCAAACCAAAAAATCATGAGCAAAATAGACCTAGATAAACTACTTAGGCAAAGCAGGAACTAAATAAGAAAATACAATCTTAGAGCTAATATTAAAGCAGATTTCAATTTTTTTTCTTTTTCTTGGACAAAATCATTGAACCCTTGAATCTACAAACAAGTATCATAAAAAAAAAAAAATGAAAATGATTGAATTTTCCATATAAATAGGCTCATATAAAACAAACTACAAATCATATTTTTTTTATAAGTAAAATTTTGTAAAGGTTGTTTACTAGTTTTACATTCCAAATCATCAGCTTGCAAAGGTTGAAATGGGTTGTTTAGAGTAGGGAGAAGTCATTTTGGTAAATGAATACAAACAAATATCTTATGCACCATTCATGAATACATGCAAGAATAAATCATAATCTCAAAAGTTTAGGTAAATGAGATAAATACATGAGATAAATAAAGACATCTAAGACAAAACAGAATGTAAACAACAAATAAAGCCACATATATCGTAATTAGAGGTGGGTTCTTCCTACAGCCAGAAATTTGTTTATGGAAGACATATGGCAGGAGAAATGTTTTTTGATAAGTAAAAATTGGGAATCTAACATAATAGATTATTTCCATCAACCTATAGAACCAAGACTTAGAATAGATTTCTCTAACTAGAAGCTCCTACCCCAATGGGATTAATAGCATCTAGAAGCCATGGCGAAAGAAAACTACAAACTGCGAACCTGGGAAACTACAAACTACCTCATGGTTTCTTTGAGCCATATGGCCATTAGTTGATACATCTCCAAAAAAACTAACTTTGGTTCTTAACGTTGATGACGGAGCAACACAAAGTGATGAAGACAACAACCACGAGGCAACACAACTTCGAACGGCAAAGGAAGAAGTGTCTAAGTGTGGGTTGATCGGCATAGGGGAAAGTGAGAGAGGGACACAGAGGAGCTGTACACGACCATGGTGCCTTGCCATTGGAGGATGGCGGCATCGGAGCCCTAGTCTAGAGAGAGAGAGAGAGAGACAAAGAAGAGAATGGAAGAAAGTGAGATCTGAAAGAGGGAGAGTGAAAGAGTGAAGCCGAGAGGGATGAGAGGAGGTGGTGGTGGTGCTGCATCTGTGGTGGTGGTTGAGAGAGAGAGAGATGCAGAGATGTCAATGTTGAGGGAGTGAGGGGCCGAGGGAGAGGATGGGGGTAGTTGGTTGGCAACAGCGTGCTCGTGGTGGTTAGAGAGGCTGCTAATGACGATAGCGCTAGCTAGTTTGCAAGGAGGGGCATTAGGGAGTTTCGACTTTTAGGGGGGGGGGTTGACGCCTGACAGTGCGTGGAGGGAGGGGGCAGAGAGAAGAAAGGAAATGAGGGAGGAAATTAGGATTTTATCTAAGTGATCCTAGCCCTACATTCTAACTCTAATCCCAGGGTGTACATTAAAAATAACTCTTTTCCAGTGTGTTATACGGAATACTTATTTGCGGCAACAAGAAGTCGCCGCAAAAAGTTAATATATTCTCGCAAATGCTGTGATTTAATTGTCTTATACAACAGACTTATTTTTGCTGCCGTACAAAGTTAATTTTACTGACGACTTTTTGATCATCAAACTTGATTTTGTGGTGAAAGGTTGATTTTTTTTTTTCCACGGAAGGTGTTTGTAACATTAGGTAAGTCTTTTCCACGAGCCTATGTCTTGGAAAAAGAACTTGTGGAAAAGTGGCAAATTTGTTGTAGTGTATAGGCATAAAATAGGTAATAAAATTATTTCTCTCTAACCTTGAAAACTCTACCTTCTAAGTAAATTGATCAATATTTCAATAAACGATCAAGTACTAGTTAAGTGTCAAAGGGGATGATCTAAATTTAAGCCCAAGGCTTGTGTTAAGTACGAGAATTTGATAAAATAAAAAAAATTAAAAAAAATTAAAAAAATTAAAAAAAGGGATTCCATTTGAAAAAATGATCCTCATTTTACGATCGATTGACTTCATATATAGTTTTTCAAAAAAAATTTATACAGGCATGCTTTGTACGTCCTGACTTTATATTTAACATTACTAACTAACGAAGAGACCGACGTAATTATGTGGTGACATTCATAATGCGTTTTTTTTTTTTTTTCAACTCATTACAAAGTGATATATTTAAGATATATAATATTTACCAAAACTCAAGAATTATTGAAAGATCGCACATCTCAATAACGTTAAAAAAATGTTTAACATGGTACTCATGAAGAATAAGAGAATATAATTCACTGTCCAAGTTACCATGGCCAATTAATCATTATAGAATGTCTATATCAAGAGTACCGAACAAATGAACCACCTAATTTCTTCGGATGATCTCATAATAATCCTATAGAAGAAATTATATTTGTGTCAAGTCTAGATCATCATCCTATTTTCTTCATTATAATATTATAAACCACTATATTCACTCGAAGATATATAGATGCATGCATCGCATGTCTTCGAACCTCATGGACGTCTTTGAAGTGATGTTTGGATAAGGGTACCGTAGATGTTTTATTTTCCTCGTAACATGGTGTACGTAGGGCCATCATGAGTACTACTAGTTTATCTAGGAGCTAGCTGATCTCAGTCTTCGGATACTTCTACGCATGCACGTACTAATGATCAATAGAAGAAGATCAATAAAAGGAGACGCCGGCCTTTAATTTCTCAGGACTA
The DNA here is from genome assembly GCA_003123785.1 of Pterocarya stenoptera. Classification (NCBI taxonomy): domain Eukaryota; kingdom Viridiplantae; phylum Streptophyta; class Magnoliopsida; order Fagales; family Juglandaceae; genus Pterocarya; species Pterocarya stenoptera. The sequence goes on from QEOT01007483.1 coordinate 161,922, forward strand.
ATTAGTAAAGAAATTAAATTTTTGAAAAAGTATCATCAGATCACATCAATATCATGTGCAAGTAGTACTACTTCAAGCTAGCATTTTTCACATGGATTATTATCTCATGTCTAGCTAGCTAGTCTCCTTTCCCGTGTCGAGTAATGGTTAGGTGCAAGTGCAACACATGAACATTCCAGCTTTAAATTATAACAGCAAGTCGAGTCCGTGAATTTTGCCATCAACCGTCTGGCCATCAGCTTGCTTGTCTTCCTAATTACTAGCTACTACAGTAATTATGTAAGTATAGAATTTACTATTAAAAAATAGATTTTTTTTTTATAAAGATCTTAGATTTTTCTATTTTTTTAAAAAAAGAATACACAAAATTTGTATATTTTAGATTATACCAATTATTCCTTTACATAAAAAGCCTACTTTCTGTTTGATTCTCTTTTGACTTCGTTAAAAAGCAGGACAATCCATATCTCTCTCTCGTGAGTGCAATTGGATAGTTATCCATGTTGTGCGGAGGCCATGTTATGTGTTTGATGGACTAGAGAGCTGCCGAAACATGAGTTTTGTAGCACCTTTCCTCAAACAAACCGACAAACCACGTGACTTAAAAGATAAAATGATAATGATTAAGCAAACGACCATATTCATCATCAAAGGAGACAAAAAAAGAAAAAGAAAAAGGGCAAGACTTAGATATAGCTGCTGTTAGAAAGGGAATATTATATTAATATCAAAACCACGCACCCAGAGAGATTGCTATCTAGCTAGCTAGCTAGCTAGGCCAGCTTCTAGATGGAATTTTGAAAAAATAATGGTCGACATAGTGATTAACAGAAGATAATAATGACTGACAATGGCATCCCATCTAAAACTTGTTCAGCTTTCTTTATCCCAACACATCGCTAGCTCACTCACTAATAGCATTAACAATATCACATGAATTATAAACTGCGGGTAAACAAAAGCCTGGCCTAGTCTGACTTCATCATCACGTACGTACTTTATTGCCTGAATATTACAACATTATATATATGTATACAATATTAAGGTTGATCTGTTATACCTGAACGTTTGGCACGTGGCATAGTGAGTCCGAGGATGAGAATGATGACGAAGATTGAGCAAAACTCCACAGATCTATCTCGCTGTCGTTGTAGTCCTGCCCGGAAGGATGGTAGGATGATCTGTTGGAAGATGATGATGACGATCGAAGGGTTGAAAATTGGAGACTAGTATCGATGCAATAAGCCATATTGGTGGGGTCATGGAAGCAAGATAATTGCCTAGAACCCTCTGTCACCTGTCCATTGAGCTGAGAAGCTACAAGCCTATCAAGGGCTGCCCAGTTGGTGAGGGCAGCTGAGTCGACCAGGTGATAACCCGAGTTGGGATGTTCAGTACTCGCACTCACCTGCAGATGATTGGTGACTATGCCTTGATCATCATCATTTTCTGTAATATTATTGATCTCTGGAGAAATGGGTAAGTGATAATTATGATTTTGATCAGTGCTGTTAGAGTTTGGACTCTCTAGGCTTGGGAGTTTCATGAAATATCTCTCATGGTAGCCAATTTTCTTGCCTGTGTCGATGGGACGGAGAAATGTCGCACTTCGTTTTCCTTCTTTCTGATCTAATAATTCCTTGCTGGAGTTTCCCACGTCTTTGAGTACTTGCTCCAAGTCTCCCCCTCCATCAGAAGAATCGTCAAACATCAGGGTTCTGGTTTGTGCAGTGATGCTCGAGCCAATAGGGATACTGTCTAGGGTTTTCTGGTGATTTTTCTTCTTGAATATACGGCACACAACCCATCCTTCCTCCTGAGTTGCCTCCCCTACAGCATTGGAGATCTTCAAGAAATTTCCCATGAAATTTATCAGTATAATTGAAATATTAAGAGTGCTTATAAGACTTTGATCATATATAAATCCATGAAAAAATTAAGGAAGAATGGCTTACATTAGTACTGTCAGTGATCACAATATTGTCGTCCAGTCTATACTCGTGCATGATCCAATCAGATTTTAGCCCATGTGGGGCTCGGCCTTGGTAGAAAACCAAGGTCTTCCTCATTCCAATACGCCTGCAATTGCCGTATATTACTTTGTCACGGCCAGTGGCCTTCCAGAACCCGGCGGCAGTTGCGCGATTGGTGCGAGTCCCAGTCGGATATTTCTTGTCTTTGTGGCTGAAGAAGTACCAATCGTTTTGAGGAGTGCTGCCTATTTTGCAGACCTCTGCAGCAAAAATAGCCAAAATAAAGATCACCAACATCGCGGAATAGATCGACGATTCAGCTAGGTTAACATAATATATATATCATTACTTAAGAAAATTCTGTGAAAATAATGGGGCATGTATATATAAAAGAAAAGACCAAAGAAAATAAAGATAAATTAATAGGTTTTTAGCCATTACCTTGAATATCCCACGGCTCGAGGTTATTGAGATCGACATCACGAATTACATCGAGGTCAACCTTTTCATAAGAAACCTTCTTCCTTAAGTAATACTGCAAGAGCTCCTCTTCTGTTGGGTGAAATCGGAAGCCGGGAGGGACTTTGGATTGTCCATTTACTGATATACTCATGTCTTCCGGCATTCGGATATTAAGGTTTAGGCAGACACAAAGATAGAATTCGAAGAGGTACAGAGATGCAAAGAAACTAGGATAGAAAACTCTTAAGTGGTACAATATATATATAGAGAGGAAGAATGATAACTTAAAAGGTCATGTTGTACCCAAATTAGTATATGTAGAGGACTGTGTGTGGGTTGTGGGCATAAAGGCGCCAAAGATACACATGATAAATTAATAAAGCTTTTTTTTCATGAGACACGTTGGCTTTTTCTTTTTCAAAGTGGGGCTAGTTTTACTATTCTACGAGAAGAGCCACCTACCTACATAGACGGAGAAAGGATGCTGCTTTTGGCAGATTGCCAGCTTTGAGCCCATATACGTGGTAGAAAATAGTGAATTATTTTTTGAAAATTTCTTTTGTTACTATTCATCACATTATATTATATAAAAAACATCTCTATATCTTATAAAAATCACTCCAACACTTTATAAAAAAACTATAAATATGGTGTATAAGAATAAATAATGATAGATGCATAGTAAATTCCTAATTGTTGTCCAATTTCACTTCTATAAAAATTAATGTTATTGAAATTTAATCATGATCTCCAGTCAAATCGGATACTATGCGAGTTTCATGTTTTGAGTTTAACTTATATACTTTCTTGGAAGATGGCATCAGTCGGTATATATGAGCCCTAATAAAGATAATAAAATTCAAGATGAAGAGTAACATTGTTTTATATCTAATTCACTATAAGAAAACGAGTATTTGTAGAGAATTATTTACAAAGAGAATGATTATTTGTGATAAAAACAGACTGATTTTAATAAGAAATAATCATTTTCGTAAGAAATAGCTGGCCATAAATAAATATTTTTCTTATTTATTACATTTATTGATTTTAATCTAAAGCAATTCATCATGTAGGACTAATATATATGTGCAAATTAGAATATTCCCTCACTGACTAACAATACTGCATGGGGCCATGTAGGAAAGATAATGTGGGCAATTAGCTAAGAGTGCAAGGGTGCACAACATCATCAAGAACTACGACCCTCGACCTTAAAATCTCCAGAAAAGTACCTCTTTGACAATCGTGGACCACTCTCTCTCTCTCTCTTCCCTTCTGCAACCACCACAAACAGTAAAAAGATGATGGAGGTAGGGATTGCGCTTTCATGGGCCTATTAGACAAGAAGAAAATGTGTAAGCAGTGTCGATCAAATGATAGGTGAAGAAAATGAAGGTAAACTAGCGCAGAAGAAATTGAGTTGAGATTTGTGTATTTCATTAACGCTATCATGTTTGACTTCTTTAGGACCGTACTCTGATAATTATTATATGAAATGTGAAAGGATGCTGTGTATCTCATGCCTATCTTTATACATACACATTGTAAGGGAACAAATGTGCATAGTTACGAGTATTAATATGCCTAATTTTTATTAATTGTGTCCATTATGAATTTAGTTATTTTCTTTAATGCACTACGTACAGTACTACAAATGGTTGTAGTGATTGTTTGTCTTTTTGACCAAAGATTATTTTAATTGTCAAAAGAATTGGCAAGCCCTTTGCGCTCTCCGCTTCAAGGTTGGTACCCCTGGTAGCCGCCCTTTGCGCGGATTTGAGAAAATCTGTTTGTAAGCAGTACTTCAAAAAAATTACTTATTTGCGACCAGTTATTTATAGCAAAATAACTATTTTCAATTAAAATGAATCTATTTTTATCGTAAATAGTCTTTTTTGTTACAAAAGAATGGTCATAAATACCAATTTTTCTAATAGTGTTAAGTTTTATTTTTTACGCACCAAGCGCACTGTTGATGTGGTAGTTTTTCACATCAGTTATGCTAAAAAATGATTGGTGTTTTGATTTTCTTTAAAGTTATAATAGATCTCATTATAATTGGTATGTTAACACACTGACTTACCTTTAGCAAAACTTTTATTATTTATGATACGACGTCAAAATATTATGTTCAAACTCAAGTACTTTTCGTGAAGCTTTATCCATTTTTAACTTTAAGTGAAGCAAATCATGTTCAAACGTCCCTAGCTAGATATATAAGTATATATATATATATATAGATATATATAACATTTGAGTATTGAACGTTTATTTGATTATTATTTGCACGACTTTATTTTAAATGGAGAAAAATATATACACATTATAAGGAGAAAAAACATACTTGTAAGTGAAACATTAACGAAAAGAGTACCCACAAAACCAATTAAACATATGTATATATATATATATATATATTTATATATATAAGCTGCAAAGTTATTGCTCAGTACTAACTTCTCAAGTTGCACGTAGGCTTATTGACCTTCTCATTTAGGATGTTCAAATCAAGTGAGGACATCCTCTCATCAAAAGATGCAGTATGGAGAGAGCATATAAGGGAATATGTACATATATTAATGTTAGAACGTTTATCCTAATTGTTATAAGTACCATAGTTTTACTAAATATTACTTATATATAGGCTTTTGTTATCCAAACCAGTTCTAAATTAAAACATTCTTCATTTCTCTTACTGTCTTCTCCAGTTCTCTAGCTAAGCCCTTACGACAGATGACACTAATTTACCAATCACACTCATGATGACGACACCTTCAACGTTCATCTCTCTCTCAAAGTGGAACGACTCTTCGACAATGTAAAATCATTTATTTGCATGTCCTAAACATCCTAAAATATCTAGGCTATTGGATAGATTCCAAAACATACTGATGGGTAAGATTATATCTAAGAATGCGTATTGCAGATAGTGTATGGAGTATTATGAGAACCATAAGGTCTAATTTGGAAAGTAAGTTAAGATGAGAAGAGTTGAGATTGCTCGTGAATAGTAGTGAGATATTTGAGTTGAGATGAGAGGAGTTAGAAATGAATATTTGAATTAAAAAAAAATTATGAGATTTTGAAAAGGAGAGAGAAAAAGTTGAATAAAAATATTATAAAATTAAAATATTGTCAGAATATAATTTTTTTAATATAATTTTTAGTTTGAGATTTGAAAAAATTGAATTGGTTTTTGTATTTTGTTTGAAAGTTTGAAAAAATTATAATAATTAGTTAATGATTATATAAAAATATGAAAATTTATAATTGAAAAGTGTTTGTATTTATGATATTTAGATATTGAGATGAGATAAAAATATCTCTTAATCCAAATCAGACAAATTATAGGTATGGCTAGAGAAGGAAATATTATTATAAATATTGAGAGGTCTTGGCCGCTATGATCATGAATTTATCGTGCTTGATACCAATGCCGGGACTGTAATTCATCACGAGATAATGATCCTAAAGTCATGATACGAGAGCGAAGACACACGCCCGATGAGAGGCACGTGATAATGGAATTAATGGGTTTTCTTGATCGACGAGAAGGTAATATTGGAGGGTCAAGTCCAAGCATCGTCAATTTCAACAAAGAAGATTATGAATAGCAACGTACGTGGACCAATAATTGATCATGTTTCCCGTCTTTTCTACCCATTAGCTATCGTACACGTGTCATTAATTAATGCTAAATATACTGCAGTACTACGTCAGTTTCAAGAAAGGCGTATCGAATCGAACTCTATAAAAGAGCAAACTTTTTTATGAATAAACAGTTTTTGGCCACTTTTGATGATCAGGTTTCTTAAACCAAAATTAAAAAAAAAAATAAATAATTACAGGGAGTAGTAAGCTGGTAGAGTCCTGGCCGTGGCCAATCATGTCATAGAAAATCTCCCCCTTGTTCCAAAGTGGCATCTCATGCGCGCGCGCGGTTTTGTGTAGGCTTTGTTCTTCATTTGCTTTACTGTCCTGATCTGGAAAATTGATCAAGTGCATGCAATTTTATATATATATATACGATTAATAGAACAATTAATAAATTGTCATTATGCCGCAAAAAAATATGCAGTCCTCTGATCTCGTACAATGCTTATTATAATAATACTAACTCGTGGTGCATGCCAAATGATACTGCTTTGCCATTTTTAGTACTCGATCAAAAGATGCTTTAATTTCACACCATGAATTAATTGAAATAGCAGTGTGCAGATTTAATTTTGATAATCATTAGTTGAAGCGCAGACATCCAGTCCCACAAAGGGTTCAAATTATATTAAGTTAATGAATCATGATTGTCTTTTTCTTTCACGATTTGAAAGCTGCTAATAACTACTGTTGGATACCGACGTACAGACCGTGTATCGTCATTAACAAGACAGCACAAACAGACGGACAATGGCTTTTAATTTGTTGCCAGCTTAATTTAATTAGCTGCAATATTGCATGTTGTTGATTATGTTTTCCGCAGAGATTTGATTTGATTTCTGGGGTTATGAAGATGCTTTGCCAAGTTGAAACTGGACAAAGCGCGCACTTACTTCTGCAGAATTGTCTTCATGCATTTGTCACTTGATGACCTTCGACCCAGTTCATTAAGTTAGACCTTAAGCAATAAAAATAGGAAACAAACATTATTTTTCCATATTAGGAATAGATATCCAACGTTCAAGTGAAATCAAGTTCGATATCTAATTGGGTAGATGGAGATAATTATGAAGTGTAACGTACCATGGAACTGAAAATGCAATTATGAAAGCAAGAATGCAACTTTTTTTTTTTTCTCTTTTTATAAAAGTTTCTACTATATGGAGCTAAAGATCGAGATGTAATATGTTAAAGTTAATCTTTAACATAATATAGTCTATAATATATATGACCGCCCTAATTCCAGAGCTTGGAAGAAAATTCCCAAGCTTCTGGTTTTTGTTTTCATGTTTATGATCAGGACATGAGTATGTTAGTATGGCAGGCATTAATTTGTGCAAATCTCAGTGAACTTTTCTCCTTCAAATCTCTGTAGATTGAGCTGATCTTCCATAATTTTAGCTTAAAAAGCTTCTGCTTTACTGTCAATATTGATCCCTGGCCGGTGGGAAGAACCCTGGATAATTCGGGCTCCCCATGAGTAGGAGTGTACGACTGAGAAAATAAAACATGACTTAAGTACTTTTCCTTTTCTTTTCATGAAAATGCTCTTTTGCTTTGTGTAAGTTTGATTCCCATCCATATATTGAAGGGCCCTTACATGATTTATGGTTTCGATAAAAGGATTCTAAAAGAATATTGTCAAAGCAGTTTCGCAAAAGTGATTATCATCGGGCAATTAATGAGAACTGATTTCTTTTCACTGTCAAGCATTTTGAGAACATTTAGATTCTGAGGGGCCTGAGATAAAGATGAAAAGAGAGATGATTCCCTTGGGATTGGTTTTAAAGCTTTCTTAGGCTACATATTGCTTTGACTATAGATATTTCTGCTCTCTCGAGCCTCGAGGTGTTCAATCCCTGTGCCATGCACTCATTGGACTAATTAAGTTAGAATCTGCTTGCTAGCTAGCTGGCTGCTCTTTCTATTCTATTGTTTTCAAGAAAAAAAAAAACGAGTATGGTACGTATCTGCATGCAGAGCACGTCGATTAATTATTATCATTTTTTTAAGGGTTAATGTATCCTGATTCGAGTGCTTCGATTTTATACGTTTTACAAAAAACCCAGTAATATTTCACAAAATATCGCAAGTGCTGTTTGGAGTTTCCTGATGAACCTTAAAAAAAACATAATAATAATAGGTCTGACGTACGTGAAGCTTATAAGAACTAGATACAGGCATGCAACGAGCATTAATTCTTTGAGTATATATATAGAATTTTCTGTACGTAGATCACATAAATCGAAGGTTGATTAAACTGCTCTTAAATCCTTAGAGATCTGTGTATTATATAATAAATCTTTAAAAAAAAAGAAAAAAAGAATCGAGAATCTTTCCCCTTTGGTTGATCACCAGCACGTGGAAAATTAAATAGTTTTATTTTTTGGATTTTGCTTAAATTACAAACTTATCTTTTGTTGACGACGTGACGTCCTACCTTTATATGGGAAAAATACAGGTAAGAGCCACAAAAGTCGATAAAATAAAATAAAATAAAGTGAAATAAAGAGTATTTTTCACATTTTAAACATTTTTTTAAAGAAAAAGATGCTTATTAATATCATTCTCATTATTTTACAGCAACTGGCCTTAATTATACGAATATCAACAAAGTTTCGGGGCCAAGTTTATGCAGTTTTTTATAGTAGCAATATGCCAACATGCAGCATATATATATGCATGCATTCAACATTAACGGTCGAGATCATCTCAATTAGGACAAATGCATGCCATGTCGTTCTCATCATGATCTGCTTGGTTCATATTATTGTCCTTCATGAACTCATAATTAGTTTATAATATCTTATGTTTTTTTAATTAACAAACGTACATTTTAATTTGAATCCTCCTATAATTAGTTTGTAAAGTTTTGTCGGCATGAATAATACCGATCGATCATCTAGATCGCTGACAATGCTGAGTTACCGCGTCGACCAGTACTAGAAAAGCCCGCCCAAATTATGAAACGGCATAAAGCGATTAAAGTAGATGAGAAAATGTAATATAAAATGGACAACAAAATGGGATAATTCCCAAAGGAATCTGAATTAAGAACCCACGAATCGCATAATTTGTTTGATCAACTTTGTCCTTTTGAATTCCTTTTTTGCATGGTTGGTTTGATACGATGGTAGCTGGGGGCTCCCCTTAGATTCTTTTCCTTAGGTGTGTACGTGCCTTTGTTCATATAAATATATATATATGTATATATATACACACGCGCGTTACATATATGTGAATAATGCTAGCTAGGAGCAAGTCCTAAATGTACATGACCACTTTTACAAACCTTTTATAAAAAAGTGTGCCTCAGAAAGAAAAAATAAAAAAAGTGAGTTTTTTTACATTTTTTATAGTACTGGAGTACTCAACTTTTTTATAAAATGCTTCTGCGAGGTTTGTACATTTGAATATTGTATATATCATTACTCTCTCTCTCTCTATATATATATATGAAAATATTCTAGTCACGAATGAATTACATAGAGGTAATTCTACAAATTGATGTGGTATGATATTGATGCAAACCTAAATTGATATGGGATATTTAGGTCTAGATTCTACGTTGATTGCATTGAAATACTACCTTAAGAAGATGAATCTGTACAAATATAGAAAGAAAAGCTTAATATCTTCCTTGGACTAAAGGCAATATTAGTTATTTTCCTTCAAATCATATATTTATATTTATTCTTGCATTGTTAGTAAATATTTGGTTTCAAGTTTAGAAGTGATTCTGATTTTGATTTTTGACCAAATTTTTGATAAGATTCTTGTTTATTTATGTATTAATTTTTCATACAATAATTTAGATTTTTTCATTTTTGAAAAATTCTTCATAATTTCGAATTTTGTAGCTATTGAAGTCCGGCTTGTGGGTTTTATAAAATAATTTTGAATTTTACTATTAATCAATATTATTCAAAGTTGTTGTCTCTGTATTTTGAGAGAATCTCTTGTATTCTCTGTTTAATCTCTGTTGAAACTATCCGTCAGATATGATTTGTCAAATTGTAAAGTTATATTTGTTGTAAAGTAGATCTAACGGACTACATAAAGTCACGTCAATTTGTATAATTACTTTTTTATAATCCGTTTGTGACTATAGCAGTACTAACATATATATATATAAATATATAAATTCGTGCGCCATGGAGAATTTGCCCTGCCCATGTTATATTTCTTTATGAGAAATGCTATCCATCAGTCATTATTTATTCTCACACCCTACAATTATAATTTTTTTATAGAATGTGAGAGTATTTTTCATAAAGTACGTATATGATAAATAGTAATTGATGGAAAGAATTTTTCTTATTATATATGCACATTTTTTATAACAATATTCAAGGAGAAATCATGGTTGGACTTGTGCCCAAAATAATTTCACTTGTAGGCCCATGCGTGTACTACCTCTCTGAGGCTCAAATATAAGTCTTCATTTTTTTTTTTTTTTTTTTTTTTTTGGGGTCCTTCCAAATGGGCCACTGTGTGTGTATAATTCGTGCCTACATCTATATTCCTAAATGGACCTTAATATATACATATGGGTCATGCTACAGCTTCTGTTGGGGGTGTAGCTTAGTTTTTTATGTGTTTTTTTTTAAGTTTTGTTTTATATAGATTATTTTAATAATTTTTAATATTTTAAAAAATAAAATAAATTTAAAATATTATTAAAAAAATACTTTCTTAATCAGAAAGTAAAAAAAAAAAAATCATTAAAAAATACTTCTTTAATCACAAAGTAAAATAAAAAATATTTTTTTATGATTTTTTATTTTACTTTATGATTAAGGAAGTATTTTTTAATAGTATTATAAATTTATTTTATTTTTATAAAATATTAAAAATTATAAAAAAAATTTATATAAAAAAAAAACTTAAAAAAAACACATTAAAAATCATCCCTACACCCCAGCGGGAGCTTCCAGTGGGAAGCTCCAGCGGGATGTATAGCATTTTCATATATATATATTTGTCATCGAAACCCCTTATAGAAAAATATCAAGTTTAGTTCAAGTGTCAATTATAAAAAGTACTCGAACCCATATATTCGAATTATATAGAATATTTAATTTAGAACCATCGATATTATTCAATGTTTTATATTTATTCATTCTCGGTATTACTAGCCATTGCATAGGATGGAGAGTTGCCACTTGCCACGGTCTTGTTTGGGCTATTAATTCTTCTCAGCCTTATTGTTTTTGAAGGCAGACCTGGAAGTGGAAGACCTTGCCTGAACTATATTAATGCTTCCTCTGGCTTTCAAGATGCCATTCGCTATGGACAATTCATTCAAAAGTTCATATAAAGTATACAACTTTATATTTGTTGTATTGTTGATCTATTTTGTTTTAATAAAGAGGATGAGACCGGATTTTATTTATAACTCCCACTTGTCTCGGAGAAATACAATTTATATATAAACCAAGAGTTTGGAGTTTACCAAAACAAACCGATGCCACTCTCCCTCCTCGAATTGCTGTTCCTTTATGTGTTGGTTTGCTTGATTCTTTTGCCTACCTTGAGTTCTCTTTTGATTTGACATGTGGGTCTGTAAGATTGTCATTTTGTCGATGATATGGATATAACGAGACCCGGTTCAATATTTATATGGATAATATTATTGAGCCTAAATTACTATTAATGGCACAATATTTTGGGAAGCTAGATTAAAGTTATTGGAAAATTTTGATTTGATTACGAGCCTAAAAATTTATCACGATGGATTATGGGGTTGTTCTTGGGTTAAGTGTGCCCTATTTTATTAGTATTGGGTCCAAAAAATTATTTAAAGCACGAAAGTATTTATTGGACGAGTAGGGTACATTTTGAAAATTAAGATCGACCCTTTAGAATTGTTACCTAACTTAGCCCATCAAATTGGACTTACTCCATGTATATGTGTGTAGAGATAGACTTAAGACGCAAAACCCATGAAATAGGCCCATGCCTGAAACATATTGACAAGATCATTGGCTTTCGTGAAATAAATTTTGAAATAACACAACTATATACCTCACATTCAAGTTCTAACTTGATCTTAAGTATTAAATCTAGCATGACATAACAAATAATCCATCAAAACAAACCTTACACCCGAGAGCTTCTAGCTCATGCTTGAAATCAAACACTTGCATGTTCTTCAATAATCCAATCAAAGACCTAAGTTATAAACCTTCAAAAACCATTCTTAACCCATAGAGCATGGTTTTAAAGATAAGATTTACAAAAATCATAACCATTGAATCAAGATTCTAAAACTAAAATCACAAACTAAACCCAATAAAATTATTTTTGAACCAATCGGTTTCTACCAGTTCAAAGATCATGCAAAATTATTTTATACAACCCTAACATGCTTTGAATCAAACCGTATAAAAATCATGTAAACACTTCATCAAACCAAGATCTACACAACTTCTCATCACAATAACAAAAACTTCCAAGCTTATTGCCCTACATTCAAAACCAAACCATGATCACACTAACACCAACAATCAACCTCCAAGCTTCCACTAAAAATAACCAATACTCTCCTACATATTCAAGACCCATAACTTAACAAAATCTAAGAGATTGACAAACATTGCTGTGTTTGCTTATGTTTTTTGCTGAACTATAATAATATTGAGCACACAGAAAAGCATCAAATGGGTGCCCTGTGTACTATGTTCCCACTTGGATCTTCTACAAAGACAATGCTCCGACAACTCACAATGATGTGGATTGTTCTCTCTCTCTCATCTTTAAGACAACACATGGTGAGGTCTGCCATATTTTCTTGCCCTTGAGAAAAGCTTCACCGTTTACTTGCTGTGTAATTGTTATATTTCCATGTCCGCACGCCATAACTTGATTTTTAGTACCCAATAAATACAAGGTCAGCCGTAGACTAAGATCTTGTTTTGTTACGCAATTCAAATGAGATATTTTATTGAAAGTTGAATAAAATATTATTATAATATAATTTTTATTTTAGAATTTGAAAAAGTTTGAATTATTTATTATATTTTATGTGTGAGTTTGAGAAAATTATAATGATTTTATGAGATAAGATAGTTTGGTTTTGAGTAACCAAACTAGCCCTAAATTTTAATAGAGTAATGTTATATACAATCTTAAAATGAGTAATTTTCACGTATTTGTTTTGTAAAAAATATGGGTCACTATTGAAAATTATTTTTTATATAAGTCTTATATTTATCCACTTTTTTTAAAGAAAGTATGCGAGAACTCTAAGGGGATGCTCGGAGAATGAGATGAAATGAAAATTTTGTGAATAGTAGTAAGATAGTTTGTAAATAAATAATTTAAGTTAAGTATTTATTGAATTTTTAGAAATGAGAGAGCAAAAATTGAATAAAAAATATTATAAAGTTAAAATATAATTTTTTAATATATTTTAAAAATTTTAATTTTATTTTTATTTTTTTAAAATTTGAGAAAATTGTAATAATTAATTTGAAAATATTTATCTTTAAATAATGTTTGAGAAGAAATTTAGATGAGATGAAATGAAAATTATTTCTAAACAGCTTCTAAAACTATAAATATCATTTCCTATTCCATAACATTACTTATTGAGAGACAAACATTAAATATTAAAGAACTACTGTTTTTCATTTTAATATGCCTCATTTCTATTCATTTATTTTCACATTCGGCTCCGGGAAAATGTGTCAAGTAGCCCAACTGAGACGGAGGACTTCGGAAAATAGTGAGCCGCCAAAGTAAAGACTCAAAAGAAGTGCTCATTAGGAAGCATCGCTCAAAGTGCTTGCTAAGAACGGGCCTCACCAGAAGGAGCTCGCTAGCCCGGTGAACTTCGCTCAGAATGCTCGCTAGAGGAAAACTCGCCCAGATGCTCGTCCGTGATGAATCTTACCCAAAATCCTTCCAGGAACCTTACTCAGGAGTGTCCGCTAAAAGAAAGTTGTATCGAACATCCAAATGGCAGGTTCGGCTTTTTTCACAGTAAAATCTTTCCCTATCAGAATAGGGCAGGGTGGTCCTTGTGTCCACGACTCATGACCTGGCCTTCAACAAGCAAGGCAAGTAAACAACTAAAGGCTCATTTAATGCATAAGCGACCTAATGGAGCATTAAATGGGTATAAATATTCCATCCAAAAAAAAAAAAATAAGAGTATAAATACAAAACTTACCGATATGTGCCTTGCTTACTTTTGAAGATAAGATGAAATGAGATGAGTTGAGATTAAAGTTAAAATATTAAATAAAGTATTGTTAGAATATATTTTTTAATATTATATTTATTTTAGGATTTGAAAAAATTGAATTGTTTATTTTATTTTACATGGAGATTTGAGAAAATTGTAATGATGAGATAGGAGGTTTTCAAAATTTTCAAAGTTTTGAGTTTTATTTTATATACTGACTTTTACAATACATCATACATCAACTTATCTATTTAAATATTTTCTTTCTACTAATAAATTTGCAATATCCATCTATTTTTTTTATATTTGTAATATATTTTTAAATATAATGTAATATAATTCAGTCTTATACACACAAGATAAAAATATATAACCTAAATAAAAATTAAAAATAAATCAAAATATGAAAAAATTGGTTAAAAAATAAAATATTTTTTAGAAGAAAATAAAATATAAGTGTTTTAAATTATGAACAATAAAAGAATTTACTTACATGCTAAAAATCAGTGTAAAAATGAAATATAAATAATAATAAAATATTTACAGGATGAATAATAATATCAGTTACATGTAGGGGTTACTGTAATGTATTTTACATTTCCTTTTACATGAAGTAGTGGAAGTGCTTAAATGAAAGGGCAGTTTTGGGTTTTGGGTAGCCCTAAATTACAGGTTCACCTTTGGCTTAATTATATAAAAAATAAAAATAAAAATAAAAACAAAAACAGGAGGGGAGCTCCCAGAATTGCTCTCCTCGTTCAAAGATGCTGTTGAACAGAGAGAGAGAATGCGCGCGCGCGTGTATGAAGTGGTCACAATCAAGAGACCCACTAGATGCCATAAACAGAATGAAATACAGATACTATTGCCATTATTGTTATTGACATGTATAATATTGCAGCTCAAAGGAGGTTCTGGTACAGCAAAAAAGGTTGGTCATTTCGTTTTTGACATAGAAAATTCATTGGACAACCTCTCCATGCCAACCATTGTCGTGGGTGGCCTCTAGCATCTATTCTGTCTTTGCCCTGTTTTTTCTACTGTCTTTCTTTTTTATTATCTCTGTCCTTAATATTAATGGTGTACATAAACATTTTCGTAGTAATTTTTTTTTTCTCTCTTGTCCCGTTCAACAGTAATGATTTTCTTGTTACGGGTATCGTTTTTGAGGAATCTGAGGAGTTGTTGTGGCCGTCTAAATTCTATAAGTGGCAATTATAGTCCCTAAAAAAGCATGACGTTAAAACAAAGGAGAAGAACAAGAAGAAGCAGAACCACAAGTGCAGGAGTCTCTGTGATTACATTGATGTGATCTCCGAATCCGAAAAAACAAAAATTTTCTATTTCAGGCTTTATTTACCAAAATCTTAAATTTTTTTTTTCCCTTCTGTGTCTTTGGATTGTGGGGGTTATTTGGTTTTGTGCAGGGGTTTTCTTTCCTTCATTTTAGTTGGGGGTTTGATAGTTTTGGTCTGCTTCTTTTTCTGTGTGCGATATTTCTCATGTCTCAACAAAGGAAATTTCAGATGGTGGGTGGTAGCAATCCGGGGCAGTACAATGACACGACTTTTACCAAAATCTTCGTGGGAGGCTTGGCTTGGGAAACTCAACGGGATACCATGAGGAGATATTTTGAGCAATTCGGAGAGATCCTGGAGGCTGTTGTTATCACAGATAAGAACAGTGGGAGATCCAAGGGTTACGGTTTTGTAAGCCCATTTTCTTTCCTGTCATTCCTTTTAGTTTTTCAAATGGCATTTTCTCTGTTTTATTTACTTCGTTTCTATGGTTTCTTGTTTGCAATTTTCTTAGGTTACATTCAAAGATCCAGAGGCAGCCTTGAGAGCATGTCAAAACCCATCTCCTGTGATTGATGGAAGGAGAGCAAATTGCAATCTCGCATTTCTTGGTGCACAGAAGATTCGTCCACCAACTCCTCTAGATGGTGTCTCCATTTACCTCTTTTTCTTTTTCACTTTTTTGTTATGCTAAGGCTAATAATCCTCAAGTATTCTTCTAATATAGAATCATAAGACAATGGGAAAATAACCAATGTTTGATTAAAGGGTATCCAATCCACACCTTTTCCATTCTCATAATGTGGTTTCCTTTTATCCAGCTCATTTTCCTTCTGGTCTCTGTTTCAAACAGAATACTGATTTACTTTTATGCTAAAATGAAATATATGTGGATTTGAATGCCATAGTGTAAAAAAAGATTTTATTTTATTTTTGCAAATAATTTTTCAGGTTCAGGAAGATTTAGACCAGTCACTGGCTTGCTTACTACTCCTGCTTATTATGGCACATATTACCATCAACCTAGGGGTCAATACACATTTCTTTATTCAGCTTATGGGTAAGCTAGGAAGTTCTAAGATAAAATGTCAGGATAATGCTCTGTTGTCTTTTCTACATTTTCTTTCCCATCAATCTCTAATATGTGTATATATTTTGTTTCTTTTTTGAAACTTTTCGGTCAATTTTCAGATACGCTAGATATTCGAACAATGCAATGTATCCTGTGGTTAGTACATAATCTGTATGCATATTTGACAGATGATTTATACCAATTTCATTCAATTCCCTAGATTTGAGTTTGATATCATTTTCTCAGAACTATTATAGCGTTTATGGGGATCAACAATCTTCTCCTTTCTATGCCAACACTGGGACAGCAGGGCCACCCAGGATGCTCCACAATTTGTACCCGTTCTATGCACAATATGCACAAAGTGGCCACCCTCATGGTTTTGGAGTTCAATATCCCCAACTGGTACAGTACCCGTATTTGCCTCGGCGCTATGGCTCTACTGGGATACTTTCTCTTCCTTCTTCAATGGCAATGCAAACTACAACAACAGGTGTTATATTTGACCCACCTTCTAGTTTTAATTGATTGGTCACTTGGAACGAATTAACCACAACAATAACCCGAGAATTTACATGCAAAATTGCAACAGCTGCAGCTGCAACAACAGAGGTGACTACAGGTGCAGGTGCTTCTCAGGCCACCGGAGTAGAATCTGAACAAAATTCATCAACTTAGTCTTTACTGGGGAAAAACAATGCTTTCTTCAAAGACTAAAAACATGGCCAGAAGGGTGAAAAGCATCACAAGCAAAAAACAAAGAAAGTGAATAAGAAAATAACACTTTATATTACTGATTCAAGAGGATGCCTGATCAGCTGGCATAACAAGGGAAGGAATGCAACGATTCAGAGTGGAATCATCCATTTATGGAGCAATCATGCATAGCCATATGTTCAAGCTTGTTCCAATACCCGTCAACTTTGCTTTGTCATCCTATTTTTTGAGAGGTTAGCATTAGGTGAAGAACCATATTCATTGATGCCTTGGCATAAGGTTAGAAACTAAATGTTGGCTTTGGATTCTACCTTGTAGACTAATTACTAGATGGTAACGTCTTGGATGCAAAGAGCATCCAATGACAAACTTGTTCATATTGGCAGTGAAAGGCTCTCCAAATTAGATTGATTTCATATCTTTGAAAAGGAGAGCTTGGATAGCTAAGGCATTTGACTTGTAAATATCATGTCTGTTCATTGTTCCATGAATCGTTCGTTTTAAGAATATAGGATTAGTTGAGCAAAGGATTTAGATCATCATATTCGCTTTCAGTAGACATTCTGTATTCATCATTGTGGTTCTTTTGCATAGCCACATCTTCTGGGCACCATAGAATGTGTTCAAAGTCCAATAGGATCTCACGATGCATGCGGTTAATGGGCGTGGCACTAGTTTATGTTTACAAGTTGCGCATGCGGATCATGAAGCATGGGGATGCTTGTGATTTCATTCTAAAAATTCATTCTCACTTTTTCTAATGGATCCCACTTTTTTATAAAGGGGCTTTGCACCAAACTTGCATATCCTCAAATAATTTTCCATATTTATATGCATATGTATATATGTTTATGTGGTCCGCGTTACTTGCAAGAAGAGAAGATTACAAAGCGTTTTTCCTCAATGATTACACCACAAAATGTAATTCTAGGGGATCGTCCTCCGAGTCTTGCTTGGAGTAGATGTAACTCTCACTCGACAAGCTGCTCGAGATCGACTAGGTCAAACTCAATTTCTAATCAATTTATTTATTAAATGAACCGTTCATTAATGTAAAATTATGATTAATTATTAAATGATGTCGTTTATATAAAACTCAGCTCCACTCGTAGAGGCTCGTATAACCTTTAATAAATTCGTATTTACTTTTTTTAATATTCTCGATTTCTAACTTTATAATGAGAATATTTTAATGTTTACGGAGATTAGAGGAGATTATATTCCTAATTCTAATAAATATAATCACTGGTATATATATATATATAAACTTCATAAAGATATTAGAAAACAAAGTCAAGATATGAAGATAAAGTTTTAAAATACAATATAAATAACTGATTTTATCCAAATGAAGCAGCTCATAAATGAAATTGAACTTGCTCGAACATTAAAAATACTAAATGAGTTGTTTTTTACCATAAACTCACTTTCTGTGTCTATCTCTCTCTTATTCTAAGTTTTAGAACTTAGAAAGAAACTTTAAAAGATTCAAATCCGAGCAAGTTTTGATAATTTTAGTTCTAATGTATGGATTTTGTTATCATGATTTTTCTGTCACAAATAACATAATTCTTTTAATAAAATTGAAATTTTGTCATCTTACTATTACTAAAAGAAAAAGGCAAATGTAATTTTTGTTGATAATCCACCATTAAATATAGAAACAAATCAAGATTTATTGCGTACGTGAAAAATAGAGAAATTATATGGTGGGTGAATATTTTGGAATCTTATCATTTCCAACCCTTACATAAGACCTTGTCCTTAAGGTTGATGATTACTGAAACATGTCTCCAATCCCATGGTTGCCGCCACGTCTGTAATGAAGGCAATGTCTCAAAGACTAATCCACGAGAAAGGAAATTTCTAAACTTGGTCGTCTTAGATAGAGGTTTAAAAAAAGAAAACGAAAAAATCAGTTACACTGGGTCGGATCGTTGGGTTCGGTCTTGTTTATAAGTGGTCTACTACAGTACCGATTGTAAAGATCTAAAATTAGTGTGGTAGCAGTTTTCATATTTTGAAAATCGTTTTAAACTAAATCGATCAGTTTGTATATATATATTTATAATTTTTTAATATTAAATTATATATTATATCCTAAATTACTAATTAATATAATATGAAATATTAATTTTATTATTCAAATCTATTAATCTTATAATATAAAATTAATATAACATGTGATATAACATAAAATTTCAATTTTAAACATAAACATTAATATTAAATTATTAATATAAGCTTACTTTTGATATATATATTTGTATGAAGGATAAATACATTTTTGGCATAATATATATATTCTTTTTGTAAATATATTTTTACACATTTAATCATATATACACATATAAAAAGTCTAGAACTTATAAAGACTACAGTTAAATTCAATACTATACTAGTATATGTTAATTATTATAAAATAATATACTTATACTATAATATAAATAGACTAATAGTTTAGTATATGTAAACATCATATTATTATTAACATAGATAATCTGTAAAATTGAAAAAATCAAATCGAACTGAACCAAAACCCGAAAGTTTCGGTTTATTTCCGGTTTCGGTAGTTAGTCTGTCCGATATCGGTTCTTAAATTTTGCCTCAAGTATATACTAGTTTGATTCTAAAAACTGTACAAAACTGGACCGAACTAGACCGATTACAACCCTAACCTTAGAGTATCCTCATTCGATTTGGTACAGGCAAAGTTAAAATTTGGCTAATATTACATGTGTTGTCTTTTGCCTATTCTATCCAAAACATCATTCCACATTGGATTGGAAATCTATTCTTTATATAATAATAAAATATAATTAATTTAATAATTATTTTTTTCAAATTTACAAACACATTCCACAACATTTTAAACACATTCCAAACAAATTTACATAGTAATTGCCTCCATACACATTCAGCACAGCCCAAAACTGTCACATAGTTGCGTCCATACACATTCAGCACAGCCCAAAACTGTCACATAGTTGCGTCCATACACATTCAGCACATGGTCACAGTCACATGGTTGACTCCATACAAAGCCCAAACACCTTCAACACGTTTATACACAGTCCAAACACAGCCCCAAACCATCACATTCAAAAGTTTATTTCCCAGCCACAAAATCAATTTACAACCATACCTGTCACATAGATACTATCCAGCCACTTGTCACACTGGCATTTGGCAAATTTAATGCCAATGCTCTTATGAAAAAAGTGGTAGAAGAATTTTAATCAACATGACTCTGATGGACATCATACGCTAACACATCCAGATTTTGATGAAGAATAAAAGGAAGAAAATTTGGCGATAAATAGATTAACCCATGTTTAAAGGCCAAAATCACCACCATTTCGTATCTCCTCTCTTTTAAGCATGCACTCTTACATAGGGTCTGATACTGATGACTTTGAGAGCTGGGCATGCAATCATCGTCTTTTTACTAAAAGTGCCTAAAATGACCATCTCCAGTCAAAGCTCTTAATGGGTAGAGGCAAAAATTATATTGTAAATGTGAACCCTTAATACTCACGTTCAATGATCTCATCACAAAACTTATCATAATTTTTTTCTCAAATATTACTCAAATATATAAAATACTTTTCAATTTTCAATTTTTAATTTTTTTTATCTAATCGTTATAATTTTTTCAAACTTCCAAACAAAAATAAAAAAGCAATACAACTTTTTTAAATTTTGAAACAAAAACTACATTAAAAAATTATATTCAAATAAAATTTTAATTTTGTAATATTTTTATTCAAATTTATTTCTCTTATTTTCTAAAACTCAATAAAGTATTTTAACTAAAACTATTTCACTACTATTTACAGAATTCTCATCTCACCTAATTTTCCAAACATGCCCTAAACTTTCATAAGTATAATTAACATCATTCTTACACAATTTGGTGGTCCTCATGCCTTTCCTTTTCTCAAAATGGTGCACTCTCTTTCTAGCTACTTATGAGAGTCACACAATTAGCAAAATAATGCACTTTATTGTTTCACTCTAACATCTTCTTGAACAACAATGGCAGCAAACTCATTCTCATTTTCAAGACTGAGGTGACAATGAATCTAGGATAAACCACACAATATAAAGACTCCTATATTTTCATTCCTAGGGTTTAGGATTTGAAGTTTGGCCATTATGTTCATCCTCTGAAACATCATGTCCAACTCATTTTTATCATTTGCAAACCTTAAGAAGTCTTTCTACCACTATCCTTGTTCTTATATTGGGTTACTCTAATATAAGAAGTGTACAAATGTAATGACCCTTGTGTACTTAGTGCAAATTCTTTGAGTTGGATATTTACAACCAATAATCAAAATTTAAATTATTATGGATGAACTACGTTAAGATTCCTCCTTTGGAAGTGAATCCCACCATACCAAATATTCCCCCGAATATTAAAATATGTGGATAACTAGTATCAAAACTATCTTTTGGGAGTAAATCTTCTTGACAAACAAACTGTTTCCTAAAAGAGTGATGCTAGATTGGCGCCCAACAGTGATCGCTAGGCGTGTTGCCTAGACAAAACTCATATTTTTATTTTTTTCATTTTTCATTTTCTCATTTTTTTTAACATCTTTAAATATTTTTAAAAAATAAAAAAAAATATTTATACACTAATAGTCACTTCCTTAATCAGTAAGAAAAAAAAAATTTAAAAATACATAAGCGGTCAAAATGAGAGAGCATACTAACATTATTCTTCTTAAAATATTACATTTATATATATGAACTTGTAGTGTTATCAAAGTCATGACTCATTTGGGAGTAAATGTTAACACACAAATTGCTTCATTAAAATAATATTCAGTAGATGGACTAATAGTCTCATCAAAATTCATCCTTCGAGAGTTAATTGATCTAGATAAAATTATATTATAGAGTTAATTCTTTGTAATTCAAAATTAAGTAAGCCTTTGTAGATAGATAAATTCTATTTACAGTCTTCATTTGGAGACTGCACGTGCAAACCCTTCATTAAATGAAAAAAAATACTATTTTGATAAGGATATTATTGTAATTTAAAAAAAAATTAAAGACAAAATTAACTAAGCTTACAATGCAATTCACATTTGGGAACTCTACATAGCATTACTCTTGTACATTGGGGCAATCAACCCCTTCTAAGATTTGGAACAAATCATTTTCCGCCATTACACGCATCATATTATGGAGTTCTTTATTTACATTCAAGATCAAATACTGTTTTGTACTTTTTGGGCAACCGAACCTTTTATTAAGTTTGGTCCAAATAATTCACTGAATTTATAAGGAAAAATTATATATATGGCTAAAAATACAATAAAATTTTTAAGAAATAATAATAAGAGCTTTTAATTAAATATCCATAAGACAATTCATATATTTATTGACCAATAAAAATTTATGATTGAGAAAAACTATTTTCCACTTGTTTTTGAAAAATTAAAATTATTTTAAGAGTAGTGCTACTATGCCATCCAAGTTTGCCCACATGCTGTGCTCCGATTCAAGCATAAACTTCTTTCCTATTCTACTTACATGGTCCGTGTTCTATTTATACCAGAATGGGCCTTCTAATCGAAGCCTAAGACTAAGAAAAGTAGTTGTAAATGTTGGGCACAGTGATGTAGCGGGGATACATGTCTAATGCAGAACTATCATAGTCTATGTTAATAGTGCTAGAAAAC
The DNA here is from genome assembly GCA_003123785.1 of Pterocarya stenoptera. Taxonomy (NCBI): domain Eukaryota; kingdom Viridiplantae; phylum Streptophyta; class Magnoliopsida; order Fagales; family Juglandaceae; genus Pterocarya; species Pterocarya stenoptera. The sequence goes on from QEOT01007483.1 coordinate 184,985, forward strand.
TTTGTGAAAGAATATGACAAGAAACAGTGAAGATTCTTTTAATCTGGAGCAATCTCGAACTTTTATTATGAGTATCAGAATCGCGCATAAGACTTCAATTCAAAAAGTTCTTTTCAATGCACACATTGTGGTCACCACATTCAACACAACGGTCCATGTATTGACCTCGAAATCCACCATTTTCCTCACGAAACATCAATTTACATTTTTAGGAAATGTTTCATTTAAACCTTTGGATGTGATTTTTAATTTCGATTTTTGCCTGATTTGTAGCAAAATTCTTATTTAGTTACATATTTAATGTTATGCAATAATTAGGATTTTTCCTTTTTGAAAGAAATTCTCATAATTCTGAGATACCCCTACCTATTAAGCCCAACTTGTAGTCTTCATTGAATAATTAGAATTTTATCAATAAACATATTTCCAAAGTTCTCTCTCTATCTTGTTGTCTTACTTTTAGTTTTAGTTTTTAATTTCTGTTGGTTAACTAGTTATGAAAATAAAGGTGCTGGTCGAGTACCCATACTCGGCCCGCCCTATCGGCCGATCCCCTCCTGGGGGTGGGCACGTGGACGGGCAGGAGCTAGCCCCTAAGAAAAAAGCAGGGGCGCATGCCTGATGGAGCAGTGACCTCGCCCCTGAAAAATAGAAGTTGGTGGAGTCAGCGAGGACACAAGGCAAAGTTCCATACCATATCATATTATCATGTGAGACAAACTGAGAGCCATTTCATTGAATAATACCGAATAAATATTGCTGAATCGGTGAGTTTCTATACAAAGCCAAAGCAAAAATCAGTTTGTGCACATAAGAGTTTACGATACGGAACTGATCAATGGTGAAGATTTACATCGATAATATAGATCATCTACAACCATAGACATACTCTACGGTCATTGTCACATTTGAATGGCAAACCCCTGTTTCCCCTATTAACTTTAAGCCTCATATAAAAACTTGCCGTTTATACATGCACTAGAACCTAGGACACAATTTAAAGTACGTAGAAAATAAAGCCTCGGTTGGAATTTTTTGTTAAATATTTTAATATGAAACTTTAATCTTTTAGAAAAATATTCGATAATCTATATTGAATATTCTACAATATTGAGTCTAACAAAGTAAAATGACACAATGAACATACTAGTCTTCAAAGCGATTTGGCTATAATAGAATGATCACCTTAACAACTCTAGCTCAAAGTGTTTCCCGATAGCTACAAGCACAACTTTTATAATAGGCGAGAACTCTTAACTCTCTCATAACTCTTAACCCCTAGTTTTTCCCATGATTATCATATGACATATTGCTGACAAATACTCTAACATGGACAACCAAGTGCTCATAATATAACTTAATTAAATGAGTCAAAGAACATATCAATGTCAGCCATGTTGGAGCACACAGATGCCACCAACGAGTGCCATACAGAGGATTCTGGCCGCATGCCCTGACTAATCATCTCCTCCAACCACATAACAGCTTCGTATTGCCTGCCCACAGAGCAAAGACCTTTGATAAGTACATTATAAGTGTCAGCACCAGGCCAAAATGATTTGATTAACATCTCCTCCAAAACTTTACTTGCCTCACCATACCTACTTTCACCACACAGCCCACTGATCAAAATGCTATATGTTTCCTTATCAGCAGTGCAACCCACCTGTTTGGCCATATTCTTCAAATACCCAACAGCAAGGGTTGATTTCCTTTCATTACAAAGCCCTTTCAGTACAATATTGTAAACTCTAACATTTGGTACACAATTAGCCACCACCATTTCCTTCTCAATTACCTTCAATGCTTCATCAACATTGGCTCTGCTACATACTGCTGCTATCTTTGCTTCATAAATCAAGTGTGTTGGCCTAAAGCCTCTCTCTTGCATTTCAGCGAGCACTTTGTTAGCATCACTAACCTTACCTTCCTTGTACAGATCAACAGCCATAGCACTATAACCAGCCAAGCTGGGGATCCCACCTCTGATCAACGCTTCATTAATCAAATTCTTGGTGCTTTCGATATCTTTGCCAGCACTGAACCGACTGAGATCAAATTGGCGAAAACATCTCTTAGGAGCCTTTAGCCCCTTCCTTAAGATCTTGTCTAGAATTTCCACAGCCTTTTCAACTTGCCCATCATCACATAGAGCTTCTAACAAGATTCTGTAGATTACAATATCCTCGCCACTACCCTTCTGAGAGATCCTCCAAAACATTGAGTACAACAAATGGGTTGCCTCATTCAGCCTTCCGTCCTCACACAATCCTTTCATTAGGATACGGTGGCTTTCCCTATTTGGGCAGCAACCTTGATAGTTCATCTCTAAAAAAATCTCTAAAGCAAGATCAGAACGATGCTTCCGGCATAGAGCTTCCATAAGCAAGTTCAAGGACGGAAGCCGAGACTTCACTTCCCAACCATAAGAGCTCTCTAAGAACAGACGGTGAGCAGCTTCAAGCTTAGATTCATTCACCATTATCTGCAGAAGGGTATTGAAAGACTCTGTCTTATTCACGCAGTTGAACTGAGGAATGCTGTTAAAAAGAGAAACAGCCTCATTTGGCAATCCAGCTTTGGCATAGGTTTTGATTGCATTAACAAATACTGAATCCTTGCACTCACACGAGTCTTCTTTCATCCGCTCAATCACCTCTTTCATCTCACTTATCCAGCCTGCGTTTCCCAGGATTTCAATCATGGTGGCATAGACTGGACCATTATGACGGTAAATGGGATACTTGTGTTTGGCTTCCCTGAAGATTTGGAGCGCTGTTGATGGGTTTTTCTGATTCCGTATAATCTGAGAAAGATGCGTAGGTGTCAGAAGCCTCGGCCATCTCACATTCATGGCTACTCAGCATTCGCTACACCACTGAAACGAGTCCTCCAATATAAGCTACTTCTGACCGGCAAAATGCAATCATCCGCACGTTATACAAAGGCCACAAATAAATGGATGCACAGTTATGATTTTATTTGGCCCAAAATAAATACTGACAGTTGTTTCCATGACTTCACACAGCGTTAACGCCCTCTTAGGCCAACTTTCCGTTTGGCAAAATATCGAACAGTGGACGTGCAGACCCTAAAGGCTGATGCTCCCCAAACATTCACCATGCGCATGGAACCGACGTGGACATAAACACGAGCAAAGACACTGATCGAGCGCACACCAACATGGACACAAGCAATCCAACATTATGCTCAGCAAAACTTTACTGGAGTAACGCCAATATCACCTGCCATTAGTTCAGACCAACCCATTTCACAAGCAATTCGGGCGCTCACGCCTCCATATTATTATGTACGTTTAACTAGCAGGAAAATTGCATCTCACTACTGAAGGAATAACTATTTCGGGTCCTTCACAAGAACTTCGATGGTCACTTTCAAAGTGGGGCGAGATTTTTCTCGCAGTTGGGGTTCACGGGCCACCGCCGCTCGGCTTTGTGGGAGATCAATTTGCTAGTCCACGGCCGAGGTTATTCTCTGTGGGTATCGATTTCAGTTCCAATAATCCTTTCGTGCGGCGGTAAGGATTCGCGAAGACGACCGGACAACTGCAAAATCGAATGAGCCCGTAAGTACGGTTGGTTTCAAATGAAATAAGATATACGTAAATAATAATAAAATTATTTGAGCCCTATCTTTTATAAAATTAAAAAAATAATAATAATTGAATTAAAATATTATAAAATTAAAATATTATTTTTTTAATATTATTTTTATTTTAAAATTTTAAAAAGTTAAATTACTTTTTATATTTTATTTAAAAATTTTAAAGAATTGTAATGATTAGATAAAATAATTAAAAAATTAAAATTAAAATATATTTTATTTTTATGATATTTAGATAATAAGATGATATAAAATGAAAGACTCCTACCATCTGACAATTTTCATAGTGATAAGGGATCATCAACGGAGCTTCTTACTAGTTTAATGTAGCCATTGTAGTTTTTGCTACGTGCATTTGCGCCCTTGTCACGTGGCGACTACATCAGCCGTTATTAAAAAAGAGAAAAATAATATCTAAATATCATATATTTAGCTAAAATGAAACCAAAGAGGTTGGAAAGATGTCCTAGAAGGAGATTTTTTTATTTCTTAAATTTCTCACCATCCAAATATAGAGTAAGGAGGATAAGAGATGAAGAATGAAAAATTGGAAACCTCTTGAGTCTTGAATGATTTTGTATTTCTCTTTTTTATTTTGTATTTTTTAATAATGGCTTACGTGACCACCACCAAAGCCACGTTAGGTGCAAATGCAGGGAAGTGAAACATCGTAAAGGGGCACCCTAGCAATTTTTAGTTTTTTATTCAAAATCTACAGTAGCATAAGCTAGAGGATTACTTTTTCTATGAGATTTTATAAACTTATATTTCTTTCCTTAGAAAAGTACTATACATAGGCTATAGTCACTGCTAAAACGATTCAAATTTAATAATTATAATAAAAGGTCAACATATAAAATACATTACATATAGAAATTTTGTAGCACACATAGAGTTTGCCACTTTAGATTTGATTGAAATTGAAATTAGAATCCATCTTTCTCCTATTTTTCCAGTAGATTTTTTTTCCCCAACACATATTTAAGAAAAAATGAAGCCCACCTAAGCCAAGTCCCTTGTGCTTGATTTAATAACTTGGAATTATTGCATGCTCAGATCTCTCAATAGCCTTGAGAACGATTATGCTCCCTTCTTTCACCAAGTGAAAGTGAGGTTTTCTCTCTAGGTTTCATTGGAAAGTTGGAGTTCTTCTCTTGGGCTCTAGTCTGTAGAGTTGCAAGGGATGGATAGTGATATATCCAGAATGTGTGAGGGTCTTAAGCTTACTAATGAAGACCAACAGGAGGTGGAAATTAGTGAGGAAAACATCCTGTTTTCGGCTCAGAAGAGTAAGAAATGCATCATGGCGTGTGTAGTGGCAGACAAAGAAATCAATAGAGGTGCTTTTAAAGCAACATTGACAAAAGTTTGGCAAATAGAAGGTAAGACAGTTTTCAATGAGAATGGAAGGAATATGTTTCTAATTGAATTCAAGGATGTAGCTAACAAGAAAAGGATCATGCATGGTCATCCTTGGTCCTTTGAAAAGTTTTTGACTTGTTTAAATGATTGTGAAAGGGAAGTTTCACCAAAAGATATGCAGTTTATGTATGAACCTTTTTGGATCCAGTGTCATGATTTGCCTTTCACAGGAATGAATTATGGCACATGTGAAAAACTAGGAAAGACTGTGGGAAAGGTTCTCGAGGTTGATGTGCATGGGAGTGGTTCCAGTTGGGGGAAGTATTTACGTGTAAAAGTCATGGTGGACATTACTAAATCTTTGGTTAGAGGCAAGTTTATATCTCTTGGGGAATCAAAGCACTGGATCCCTTTCAAATATGAAAGGATGCCAAACTTTTGCTATCGATATGGGGTGATCAAACACCTCGACTGGAAGCTGTGATTAAGTGGGGTTGGAGTTGAATACAATGAGAGCTCTAAACATCATTATGGAGGGTGGTTGAGAGCAAGTAGCAAACATTCAAATTCTAGTGTAGTTCAAGAGAGGAAAGGTGATTCCTATGGATTTTTGTCGAAAGGTGATCGAAAAGAGGCTATAGGCTAGAATCTCAGGGGGTAGCTACTCCAAAAGGAAAGGTGATTTAGGACGAGGCAATCTCGAAGGGACATTAGCTTAATCCCATAAATGTGGGGGTTGATCAACAATCTATGGCCAGTTTTGGTAACAACATTATGCCTACTTTATAAGGGAAGTTGACCAGCAAACAATTAAGCTAAATAAATAACTGAGACAAGCAAACAGAAGAAAAGAAAATGGCATTTGGCATCTATGGAGCTTTGTGTTCCAAAGTGGGTTTAGTTTCTTTTTTGTTTGTTGCCTAAAGTCTACTTGAAAGTGCATGACCTTAGTTTCAAGAAATTTTTCCATTGATTATATATCCAATTGGTTGGAGACTATTGAGCCCAAAATGCACCCCAAGAAATAAATGCTCAGTCAGGCCGATCAAACTAGCGCACCAGAACGAATACTGCAAAGACTTAGCCAGACTGATGGTCCAAGGGCCTGCCATTTGGCAAGAAGACGAGGCCACAGGAGGTAAACTGAGGTTAGTAGCATAGGAAAGCCTTCTGGCTAACTTGAAGGTCAGACCGACCCCCATCAAGGAGAATCCGCCAAGATTGTTAAAGGGTCGGCTACACTAAATTTGGTAAGGCGTCCGTCTGTGAAGGGCCTGCAGGATGTGCACGTCTGCATTGAAGAGATGGGGTTTCATCTAGATTGTTAACCAGGCACACCGCATTAAATATGCAAATATGTTCGCTCAGGGGAACGAGCCTCGGGCGGGCCGAAATGGCCCCAGACTCCAAAGGAGTTACCGCATTAACTGTGCAAATATGTCCGCTCAAAAAAACGAACCCCGAGCAAGCCAAAATGACCCTAGACTCCAAAGAAATTACAGCATTAAATGCAGTAACATGCCCACTCTGAAAAAAGGTCAACCGTCATACTAGTGAGCAAGAATTGAGGAAACCCCATCCCCAAAGGGAACAAGAGATACAAAAATGTGAAGTAGGAAAAGTCTACAGGTATGTTGACTACAACTTATCATTTACTCTTCTTCCAACATTCCGCATTATAGATATTCCAATTGGCACTAACTTAAGCATCAAAGATATTCCCCTGCCAGAGAAGTCGTGCTAGCTTTCTTGGTCTTCGGTGTGAATGGGTGGGGAGTACAGAGCAGATGCAATCGTGGAGGTGTGAAACACGTTCTTAACAGAGATAATTCCATTTTCCATATTCTAAAGTATTTCTAAATTGGGGTTAAGCAATGAGATAGTTGTCGTATTTACTCGAAACTTCGTATAATTTGAAACTTAAATCATGTTGCAACATGTTTAAAAATGGAAAGAAATGAACCAAGAAAAATGTGCCATGTCTCACTTCGTTTGGTGGAGATTTACGTCCCGTTTGGATATATAAACGGTTTTTTCTCATCTCATTTCATCATTATAACTTTTTTGAGTTTCCCCCACAAAATTTAATAAACAATTCAACTTTTTCAAATCTTAAAACAATAATAATATTTTAAGAATATTTTATTCAACTTTTAACTTTCATCTAAAACAATCTCATGTCATCTCAATATCCAAACAGAACCTTAATGCATAATTGACAAATATGGCATAAAAGCCAAATCAAACATCGTGAACATGACTTTTATATAATTAAATAAATATGGCTCAGCAATTGGTCCTTCTAAGCATGCTATATTCTCAGTGTCCATTTAAATTTATCAAGTAATCATGCAATTGGATACATCAATTTATACTATATCGGTTCAGTAAGTAAACCTTCATGGAAAAGATGGTCGATATGTTAGTATAACAAAAAGGCCTTTTCCCAACTAAAAGATTTGTCCGAAATAGTCAGCATTATTGTTAGAAATGACTTTTTCCCTCCATTTCAACTCGTAGAAGACTCCTTAAAAATAACTAACAATGGATGCTGCCAGTAGCCGCAAATTTAATTAATGTCCCAAATACTATTATTTATGGCATATGATATAATCGTTCGAAATATAGAGTTTTCGTGAGAAATATATCACACATGAGTGGAGCTTGCTCTCGAAAAAGTTTATTGTGGAGAATTATGTTGCCGGAAATTCCTATTTCAAACAATAAATATGACAGGAAATACTTTTTTCCAGCTTGAAAAAAATATTTCCGGCAATTTATTCTCATCTTAAATAATCTTTTATGAAATAAAAAAAAAATACTAGCAAAATAGTATCATAGGCTCACAGCCTTATACCTAAAATACATAAAGAATGTGAACAATATATTACAAAAAAGAAAATATTGGAATACAAATAACAATTTCTAAGTAGTTTTAAAAGAAAGGGAAAAAAAAAAGCACAATTACTAAACATCATTATCATGCTTTTTAACTCCACTACAACTCCATCATTTAATCCCAACACTTCAACACAATCCATCTCCATCCAATCTTTATACATTAACACCAAACATCTCAATACAATGTATTTGTGTAGCATTTAAAAAAGTCAAATATAATTATGCAATTACAAATCATTTCTACGCTCATTGGACAAATACTAGTGTAACCAAGGAGTAAATATTGAATCTATCCATTACATAACTATAATACAAATCTGAAATTACTCTTGAAACCCATGAGCATACTATTACTAAATCCATAGTCCACTTAAACTCAACATACAATAAACTAACACAAGGAAGATTTGCACTACAAGATATACTCTTATACAAAAAAAAACCTTGTACTTGAAGAAAATAAATGCTATAAAATAAAGTGCCTAAACTGTAAAGTATATAACCCATTCATGCAAAATAGGGCAACAAATTTGAAGACGTCAGTCATTGGCTGACATCCAGCTTGAGTTGCAGGAACAATAAAATCAGTCTGGATTTATCCTATATTAATAAGTCACAATTATAACTTTGATTTATTAAATGAAATGAAGTTTGTTTCCATTAAAAAATAAATGAATATGTTTTTTTTTTTTTTAATTTATTTATCCAGTTCAATTATGTTGCTTGTTGCTTCCTCCTTCTTCCCTGTAGATCTTTGACAAGAAAATTCTCTAGCATCTCAAGTAACCGGGCAAGAACATCTTGCCCAAACAACTCCAAATGAGATAACCTCCATTAAACTTTCCCATCAACCATTATTTGATTTTCATGCCATCTATAATCAACTAGTAAATTACAATGCTGACCCAAAAAGCATAATTTCCGATCATACGCCAGGCACTCAAATTAAGTCTTTTTATTACATGTTGAGCATGCCAATTTATTTTTTGTGCTCTCTCAGGATAAGTTTCCATAAACAGAAAAGCCATTTACGTCCACAACAAAATAGCATGCATCTTGAATGAAATTGATAACATATCATAAGTCCAGACACCATTTTCCAACAATTCTTTCACCTCTATGATTTGTGCCTCGAAATAAGTAGACCCGATAAAAAATAAAGATCCTTCAGGCACTCCAAGGTGACAAGTTGTATGACATTATTACTACAGCTAAAGTATTATAAGAAGTCTTCATATCTAATTCCATCTCTCACAAGCAACACAGTACAACTCTCTTTCTCTCTCTCTAGGTTGCATGCATATATTTTTTTAAGAGTACTGCCACATCTATAAAAAAATTATATAAAAATAATCTCACAAACTGACGTGATTTCATCTGATAGTAAGATCTATTTTAGAATAAAAATAATTTTATAATCTGAGAAACCACATCAAGCCACATCAGTTTGTGAAATTACATTTGTATAATCTCTTTGTGGTTAGAGTATTACTCTTTTTTTGAACTTTTTAACTTAATAAATCAGAAATTCGTCTAACGGGGCCATTTAACTCGAACTTAATATATATTACAACAACAATTTTTGATTTGGTATAATAGATATAACAAATACTAGTGCAATTTAAACGTAAGCTCCCTCTGCTTATGGCTATTTGCAATTAGCTCCCTGTACTTATTTTTTAAGGATAAACTGCCTATGGTATTAAATAATTTGGATCAGATCCCTCTGTTACATTTTTCATTTTAACGGATTACACGTGTCATCTCATGAGCCTAAAACGTGTAATTATTTTTTCTTATTTTTAAAATTTAAAATGAAAATAATTTTTTTTAATATTTTTTTATTAAAAACATAAAAAATTAAAAAACAAATTGTAATTTGTGGGAGGGAAGATCTCCCCACTGCGGCCAAACCATTGAAGTGGTTGAATGGTGGTCGAATCTATCCACCCATGCTATGGCCATACTTAACCACCACATGGTGGTAGAACGTGGCCGACCACCCCTGATGGCCTGAGCTCAGCCACCACGTGGTGGCCGCTGGTGGGGAAGGAAGGACTCTCCTTCCACAAAAACTGAGTTTTTTTATTATTTTATTCTTATTTTTTTAATTAAATATTATTTTTTATTTTTATCTTGGATTTTGAAAAGTAATTTGATACTTGGCAGCTTACGAGTTGACATGCGTCATCCATTAGCTGAGATGAACGAAAAGTAAAAGGAGGGATGTGATCCAAATTATTTAATACCACATGGGGTTAATCCTTAAAAAATTTACAGGGGCTAAATCGCATAAGCATAGGGGGTTGACGACTAGATTTTCATAAATACTAATATGATATAAGTACACTATCTACAGAGAGTATATATAGTTGTAAGAGCTAAACTATAGATCAACCGCACACAACACACACTCCCTACGTGGCAGGTTTTTTCTTTTTTTCTTTTTTTAACAAAACGTGGATTTTGTTACGTGCGAAAAGTTGAGTGTGTGATGTGTGTGTTGGGCAACCAGCGGATGCAAATATTTATTCTAGTTGTAATTAGGATTGGGCAACGGGTGCCTACCCACCGGCCCGTCCATGTATCCTACCTAGCCCACATTGTATTGGGAAAACAATCCGCCCGATTCACTGAGTGGTCAGGCCGGGTAGAAAATTAAAATAAAATTTGTAATGTGTATATATACATATGTAAACACTATAGGTAGATCTCTCATTCAATTATACAATAAGTTAGTATGGTATAATAAATATGATAAGTACTAATATGATATAAGTACACAATAAAGATATTAAACATTATAACTATAATATACTATTGTGGCTTGATCCAAATTATGCGAGCACACAACAAATTTGTATAGGCTCATTCTTGAACTTCAAACATGAACTTGGATCCAACATTGATCATAAGGAATTTAAGAGAAATTTACAATAAAAAACTTACTTCTCTACATGTAAGTTATTGATATGCTAAAAATCATAAAATTTGAATTTCAAAATTTGAATTTCAAAAGAAAACTAGCATAATGAGTCTTGTAAGTAAAACTGTAAGTACATATAGTACTACTCTTTATTTAAAGTCTATTAATCATGCCTTTGGTTCAATCTTTTTAGTTTTTGGAAGACAAACGTATCGAAACCTGATGCAGGAGGATCTGAGTCAGATGATGCTAAGTTGTCAGATTGTACGTTGACTATGCTGAAATACCTTGAGGTGGCAGATCAGCGCAAAGAAGGCAGGAAATCGTGATCTTTCCTTGTTTGGGGCAGTTTTGGGCACGTTTCAGTATTTTAATCATAACTTTGGCTATGGGTATCAGAATCGCGCATATGACCACAATTCGGAAAGCTCTTATTGGTGCGCACGTCGTGGGCACCCAGCTATGCTTGGTGTGCATCTTTTTTGAGGCCAAATTTCACTGTTTTCTCCTCCAATTTCCTATTTTTAGTTATTTTTTTACCTTTTATGGTAATATTTCATATACTGTTTTGGAAGTGATTCTGAACTCGATTTGAACCAAAATTTTGGTAGATTACTTCTTAGTTTATATATTTGATTTTGGCATGATTATTGGAATTTTACTATTTTTGGTAAAATTTCAATACAGTCGATTTTCAGTTATTACAACTCTGCTTATGGGTTGATTTTGATTATTCTTGATTAATGATAATTTGAATTGACATCAGAGATGTTTTCTCTGTGTTTTTGGACAATCTCTTGTTTTCTTTCCTGTGAATCATCTGTTGAAACTAGCCTACAGAATAATCGCTATTCTGTCCAGCATCAAAACCATAATGATATTCCATAATAGATAATTGAATATAAGTAGGATTATGCGCCCACTCTAACAGTTACGTCTTAACTGGTGATAACCCATAGGCCTATCACATATCTGAAAGTTTAATTTTGCACAAGATATTGGTTCCATGGATTTGAAGTTTTTTTGCGAGTTTAAATGAAACTCAATTGCTAACTAGTCCTTCCAAATGAATAATAAAAAAGTCTCAAATATTTTCATGCTTCGGATTACATCAAACAATGTCGAGTCCAAAGATTCACGGTACCAAGAAAAAAGGGCGCGGAGGTCAGCAAACCACACGACCCTTAAACGCCAACGTTGAATACAAAAAATTGTGGTTCAAAGGAAAGAGGCGCAGAAGACAACAACGGCAAGTACAAAAACAAGTACTCGCAGAGTAAAAAGAAAGAGCATCGTGAAATAAAAGCAAAATGTAACATAATAAAAAGCCAAAACCGGCTAAGTGTTCCCAACATGTACAAGTACAAAAGGCAAGTACAAATGTGTTTATATTGTTTACAAAAAGCTGTTACAAATGTAGTAGTGGGAGACAACTATTTACAAAAGGCTCAGTACTAGGATCGCCAGAAGGTGGAGGTTGATGAGGACTGTCAATTGTCAAAGGCATCGAGAATAGAGTCCCGACCAAAGGCATCAACAAACTAATGCGAGGCTGTATTAGGTTTAAACATCTCTAAATCTAAACACCTCAAGTCAGTATGGGATTGGCCAACAAGTGCGATCTAAGCCGTAGCATGCCAGCCCCATACCCATAACCAAAAGCATGATCCCTGACGTCACGCGCCGACGGCAGCTGAGGATGAAGGCGGACAAGTTCCTTCCTTGCAGTTGCCAAGTTAGACTCCAATGTCTTCACCTGTTGGGTCTTTTCCTTCAGTCAGGCATACTTATGAAGAAGCATTTCATTAAGCTTCCTCTACTATTCGTCTGTGTCAGCATGAACTTTACCATCATACCTTACCTCAGACCCATCATGGGGACCCAGGGGGAAAGCCTCAGGAGATGCCACCATTAAGCCCGCTCCAATCCTAGGGGCCTTACCCAAATCTCCCATCGGGCGAACAATGTCAATGTAAGCATGTTCAACATCTCACAAACCGATGTCCTCATTAGCGCGATCGCCTAGAGGGAACACCCTCCTCTAAGGGAAATGACTTTGCATCATCCCCAAATGAGGGAAAATGAGAGGGCATAGAAACATGGTCGCTGCCAGCCCCCAGGTTAAGTGGAGGAGTCTCTCCCCCTGAGATGGTCGTGGGCAAATAGTGGGGAGTTGAACTTTTACCTTCACTCCCTTCCTTATGTCTTCAAAAATAGGAGCTTTGCCACCCTTCTCTCCACCTTGGATACCACGGTTGCCTTGGTCACCATCTTCACTACCCTGATTTCCCTCGTGGGCCGCTCGGTCGGCAAGGCTCAACGAAAAGGCAGTGTCCACATCCACATTGACCTCGCCACTTTTCCTTGGCAAATCAAAAGCTTCGAATGTAGGGAACTCAAAGGTGAGGCTAGATGCCGAATCAAATTGTTGAGAAGAAAGATCAAAGTCAAAAGCAGTCGCCAGGTCAGGAGAAGGCTTGGCCCATCAAGCCCTCAACGTCATCAAGACCTAGGGAAGGCGCGTGTGCTGATGAGTGATTGGGGGTAGAAGGTGGGGTATCCTGAGGCGCCAACACTTGTGGCTACAGCCCCCCTCTTTGCCGCAGGAGAAGGTGTATCCATAGTAGGCTGGCAAAAACGCTTCTGCGAAGCCTTTGAAGAAGACTCAAAGGAAGGCTTAGTTGGGGGAGATGGCACCACGACCTTTTTTTGAAAGAGGTGACCCTTGACCTTCAAACGATTAGGCATTACCAAGAAATGATCAATATTGGCAGGTGTCAAGAGATCCTCAGTCCAAAGGTCGTCTTCATGCTCACTCGCCCAAGTGGCAACCATGTCAACACGGGATTGCTCCCAATCAGATAGAGGTTCCAAAGCCTCCATCAGGCCTTTGTCATCTAGAATTTTACTCCAGGTAGCTCTAATTGGGAATTCCTGGCACATAGCCTCTAAATTAAGAAATTCCCAACCTACGCCAAAGACTAAGAAAAACTTTCTCGTCCATTGTTTGACATTTGAATGATGGCTCTCAAAACCGGCCAATCCCTGCTTCCTAATTCGAAAGCTACAAATGTTATCCAGAGAGCTCCTTAAAGAATAAAACGCCAAGAACTCTCAGGCGATTAAATCTGGGTATTCTTCCCTAGTGGGTTCCAAAACTAAACGAAACACAATACAAGAACATAGAAGAACCCGCCATGCATGAGAATGAAGTTGCGCAAGGGCTAGCCGAAGAAGATCAAGAACGTCGCGTATTGCTGAACAAAAAGGAAATTGCAAACCCTGGGTTTGGGTTCACACGGGAAAAGCAACCATTTCGGTGAACCCTTCTTCATCAATGCAGTCATGGAGAGGGAATTCCAAGAGTATTGAGTCTGGGATCCTGTAGGTGTTGTGTAGATATGTCAAGTCCCTAGCAGTGTGGGTTGAGCACCACCCAAAACCTTCGAAGTATGGGACATCTTTAGCAGAAGAAGACTCTAGGACAATAAGGGTTTGGGATGTGTTTCGTTGGGCCATGAGGATGACAAAGAAGCAGAGGGAAAGGAAGAAATGACAAAGATTAGGGCCGCAGATAAAGAAGTCGAGATAGTGGGGTCTCAAGAACGTAAAAAAGAAAGGAAGAAATCGGGAAGGAGATGAAAAATGAGGAGTAGGGAAATGAATAGCAGGTGATAACTGCAAATCATCATTACCTGACTAAATGACGTGACTGAAAGAGAACATTACGACAGTTATTAGGTAACGTACACACGTTTCCCAAGTTTGAAATTCCCGCCTCTTGATAAGTGAAAATGACTAGTGAAGTAATAAATGGGCCAACAAGGTAGTCCATAGATTTAAAATTCCTAGCGGGGTAGTCTAGGGTCTCAAACGTCCTCGACTGAGTAAAGCAAGATATTTACAATTCATTCATTAGTGAATTCCCCACGCTTACATGTAAAAGGAATTAGCGAGGTAACAAGAGGAGTTAATATTGATTTGGCCCAAATTAGGGAGAAATAAATCTCGTATTATGAATATGGATAATGTGGTGATTAGATAACTTCGATATATCAGGGGTAAGCCTTCTAACGGCTAAGTATTGTACAAAGTTAATCAGTTTATAGTACTTATTCAATATTCTCCATGCCCATATATAGGAGTAATATGTAACCTTTGAATAATCTGATTAAGTATTATTGAATTATTATCTCTCACTTATTGCTAACTTAAGCATCGGATGTGTCACACGCACATCGCACTGCCCACTTAACGATTTTCAAGTTAACGATCACGACCGGTGTTAGGACGCGTTCTTTACATATGTGTTATTTTCTTTGTTTCTGGATTATTTTCTATGTAAATTCTGGTTGTTTCTACGAATGTAATTAGTTTCAATAATTAATTAAAATTTAATTTTTAAGGCTTTTATAGTGTAGAGTTTATTACAAGAAGAATTATAATTTTGTCCTTTCGAATAAGATTTTATAGTTAAAAAATTATATTTACAACTCAATGAAAGACAACGCTGTCAACTGGCATGAAATTGGTCTTAATTATGAAACGACTTTGCCTGATATCAAAGTGAGTTTTATTTTTTTTATTTTTTTATCAAAAGGGGACAACTATGAGCATGGCATGAGTTTTGTTTTGTTTTCCTTTAAAGAACAATTCTGCTATGTACAGTCATCATGTACAGTCGCCGCACAGTCGGCTGATATAAACTACTGACCTGGCAGTGGCTGTTAATTAAACAAAAAAAAAAAAAAACAGAGTGCAGAATTTCTAACACCCGTTCTTCTTCCTCTTCGTATTGGGACAAACCCAGAAGACAAGAATAAAAGGTGAATTTGTAGATCAAAATCGATCAAGTGCAGAAAGAGCAAAGTTGTCTGAAGAAAATGGCAGGGGGAGTTTTTTCTTCTTATTATTCTTTTTCTTCCATTGATGAGATCCGCCGTGAGGTCAAGTCCACCGATCCCCACACCAAGTCCACCGGCCTCCAAAAGCTCTCTTACCTCTCCTCCTTTCACTTCCAGGACACCGCCTTCCATGTCGTAGAAGGTTACTGGTCAGGAGTTTGGCACTACTATAGGTCGTCCTCGTCGTTGTGCAACTGTACGGTAACAATTGTAAAACTAAAATGCCCATTACAGTAACTTTTTGGTGATAAATTCATCAACAACATAATTACGATAACAAAGAAATCTATAGTCTACCACAATCGACAACAGAAGGTTGAAGCTAGCAAAAACTTGGATTACTCGAATCTAGAAGCCACTGTTTTTTGTACGAGGAACTTTGTGAACCACAAAGGGTAAAATCAACTGTGAGAGAAGCCTGAAATAATAAACAAAATAACGATACAGCTTATGGATCCATAACAACAAGGTTACTTCGTAAACGAGGCCAATAAATTCCCAATCTTCGGTCTAAACCCGAAATGAATTAGACATTTCATCAAATAGACACACTGCAAGTAGGGCGGCGGCAAAGACTCCATGTCCCACTAGTCGAGTTAAAATAAGGGAAAAAAAAAGGCATGAAGAAGATGCAGAAAACGTACAAGATCATAGATAGCATGGATATGGGAATAGCCAAGTAATCAGTAGCACAGCCTCCTTCCATTGCACAGCTTGCCATTTTCCTTGGTAAAATTAAGATGTTTACGCCGCTGTATCAAAATTCAGTAATTCAAGCATTAGAGCAATGAGTCTAGGCGTACCATCCATGGCATTACTATAGGAGTTTAGCCCCCAAACCCATAGAGGGTTTTGCCCTGCCTCTTCAAGGCATAGACGACGTCCATGGCGGTTACAGTCTTGCGGCAAGCATGCTCTATGTAGGTAACGGCGTCGAGGATCACGTTCTCGAGGAAGATCTTGAGAATGCCATGAGTCTCCTCATAGATGAGGCTCGAGGGATTGTTCTATCTCAGATGCTCGAGGGAATTCTCGAATTCACGAAGGGAAGAGAGAGATGGGGAAAACCTGGGGGAGGGGAGGGGAGGGGAGGGGGGGAGGAACATGAGTTTGGAAAACCGTGTTTTGTTCATTTTGAATGAAACGGTTCGTTTCATTTTTGTCTACGTGGGTGGCACCGACTACGCATAGCGACTTCCACACCTGACTGTAATAAGAGTTTCTCTTTAAAGAAAGTCCTACGATCAGATATCTCGAAAGTAAATTTATAAATTAACATGATTTTATTTGATATGTTAAATTTATTTTATAATAAATATAATTTTATAATTTAATATACTACATCCAGTTACACCAATTTATAAATTTACTTTTATAAAAAACTTTTTATAACTAAAATATTTCTATTTTTTAAATGAAAAATTCTACTTAATATTCTTACACTACACACTATATATAATTTTTTATTTATTAAATATGTGATGTTAGATGATGAATAACATAATTCATATGGTGTAAAGAGAGATGAGCAACAAAGCAATTTTTAAATAGATATACGTTGGCTAGAGACCGCTCATGTTATGTGCCTTCCGGTGGTTGGCATTGCTTGCCATTTCATTAAAGTTGCAGTTCCAACAACGAACGGATGTTCGGACCCTACCTACATGTTTTGTGGCTGTCATTAGCCCTTGTTGTCGCGAGATGTTTGGTCAGGTCCTGCAAAAAGTCGAGAACAACTAGAAAGTGACTGCCCTAGCTCTATATTGATTAACTCAAACACTAATAAAATCTTATCCTTTTAAAAACCTTTCGACTTTTTTATGTGTTTGAATTAATAAAATATATATTATTATAATATAAAGTTATAAATTAATTATGAAATGATTGTATTTGGACCACTTCTTTTAAAGATAACTTATAACCGTTTTTATTATAAACTTTTGACTTTGGTGGTGATTGATTGATATGATACGCATATACGAAATATTGGTTGGACCTGAAATCCAAACAAGTTTCTTATGTTCTATGAGGCGTACATCACTGACACTTGACTGAAAACCATAGTTTTTTTCTTAGATTTTTAATTATATTTTAATTGAGCAAACAGGAAACTAGGACGAATTTTTCAAAGTTTATTTTGTAGATTATTGATTGAAGATTCTCAAGAAATTTTTGTTGAATAAATTGTTTTAAGAATCGCAGGCATCTATAGGGGTCAAATCAGTTGCCTAAAAGTTAGTCTTGAGATAAAACTGAAAGTCAAGCTAAAAGAAAATACTCTCAGACTTGTAAAAAGAAAAGATTCACAAGATAAGTTGGGCTCAATTACTCCAAAGAAACAGACCTTTACATAAGGCGGATCTCTCCACAAGATCTCTAGACACAAGACTCTATACGAGCTCTCCACACAAGCTCCCTATGTGCAAATTCCACCACACACAATAATTCTAAAGGATCATTATAAAATCATTCCTAAATTCTTTCATTGTATTGTGAAATATGTGAGGTTATGAAAAATTATAAAATTATTAATTATAGTAAATTTCGTCTCAAAACAACTCGTGAATGTATGTATATACCGAACCACTATCTTATTTCTCTTTACTTATTTTTATTTACTTATTTGTTATTTTTTTATATATGAACGTAAAGAGTATCGTATTGATGACCGAACCATCATTGTGAGTTAAAAGATAATTCTTTTTCATATAATATAATTAATTTATAAATTTTAAAATTTAAAATTTATTTTTAAATTAAATTATATCACACGAGTGATATATATTATAAAAGATTTGAAATCAGAATTATTGAAAATAAATAAATAACTCCTGAACGATGAGGCATGGATGCTTTATTCGGTGCCGCCCACAATTATGCGGCCACAGCAATCAGTAGCTAGCGGATTAACAATCTAGAATTGAAAGAGTCTTTATTCCTCCACGTAAGATCACCACCTTTCGGCGACGTGGCACTCCTCTCGTAGAAAAACAAACAATGCAGGAGCTGCGAAAACCCGACACGTGCGCTTCTAGTGGGCCCCATCAGCACGATGAAATCGGCACCACCACAGAAAAGAGTGGCTGCAAGGACGCCACGTCATCCTCACAACCAGAGGCCAATTACGGCCAACCTTTTGATTCGACCCCTCACGAAGATATTTTTTCCGGATTTCGCGGTCCTGGAGTAAACCAGTGATTAAAATTATAAAATATCTAAAGCGGTTTCAGATATTTGCTTCGCTTCGTTCTTACTCTTGCATATATTGGTGCGCAGATCGTTGAGGGTTAGGGTTTTGAGTGCTAGGAGGAGGCCGCCATGGACATGGAGAGACAAGATGATCACCATCATAACGAGGATGGGACTGGAGAGGTTGTCAGGTGGGAGAGGTTGAGGGTTCTGCTCGTCGAACCTGATGATTCCACTCGCCAGATTATCGCCGCGCTTCTCAGAAAATGCAGCTACAGAGGTCACTACCTTTTGCGTCTCTGACTCAGTGAATCTCCTTTCTGTTACTTTCATTTGATTCGATTGGTTCCTTCTCTTCTCTACTTGTTGCTATAACTTACGATTTCAATCATTTTTCGCTCTCTTTGTATGTTTTTCTTCGGTTTTGTGCATTTCTATATCATTTCGATTTCATTTAAACGGTTATTTTCCTGAATAAAAAGAAAATATTTTAGTTTTTTATGTTTGTATCAGGGAGATTTTTATTCCATGATTTTATTGCTCAATATATTAACTTCATCACGACTTGATAAATCTGCATCGGTTTATGGGCAGCCTTTGGTGTTAGGTTCAGTACTTGGGTCTTTGTGTTTTTAATCACTGATGGATACATTTTCTCAACCATTTTTAAGATCAACCATCTTATGTTTACTTAAAATAAAGCGCTCCACTACATGTGTCTGTGTTACATATTGGGGAAGTTAAAATTTTTTTTCCTTAGGTCTGTGCCTTATATGTTGTGTTCTGCAAAATCTCATTTTTACTCATCAAATTCTTTACCTGACAACGGGGGGCTTCAGCGAGCCTGCTAACATGGAACTCAGGAACTAAGTACCTCTTCCTTTGTGAAACATACCTCTTATATGGATAAATAAACTCTGTGGAAAACCAAACTGTGTTTTATGTTCCTATTTCTTCAAGTGAGTCACTGGAAGTATTATGCCTTAAAATTTTGATGAATTACAGTTTTGGAACTCAACATAAACTGTATTTCTCAAACAGTTGCAGCAGTCGCTGATGGATTAAAGGCATGGGAGACGTTAAAGGGGAGACCTCATAACATCGATCTCATATTAACTGAAGTGGAGTCGCCATCAATATCTGGATTTGCACTTCTTACCTTAGTCATGGGGCATGACAGTTGCAAGAATATTCCTGTTATAAGTATGTTAATTGACAAAGCTGTCACTTTATTTTATTGACTTGATCTTAAATAGGATGAGAAGCTAAATGTGTTAACATTAATTCTCTTGGCTGATACAGTGATGTCTTCACACGATTCAATCAACATGGTATTGAAATGCATGTTAAAAGGTGCAGCTGATTTTCTAATAAAGCCTGTCAGGAAGAATGAGCTAAGAAACCTTTGGCAGCATGTATGGAGAAGGCATTCTGTATGTTTCTAACCTTTAACTTTGCTTCTGCAGCACTTTGGATTTTTCTCTGTCTCTCTCTTTATTGTGGCATGGAAATCAATGTGTAAGTGAACTTATTTTTGTTCATTTCATCTGAACAGTTGACTGGTGGGAATTTTCCTCAAAACTTGACTGTTCGACTGCAAAAAGATGAAGCCAGTTCTGAAAATAATGCAGGAAGCAATAATTCAAGCGATTGCATTGCTTCTACACACAGAAATATTGAATGCAGTGAGAAAGAGAGCGACTCCCAAGTGAGTACCTTCTCATCTTTTAGCTATGCTCAAGGCATAGTACTTTGTAAGCTGTGAATTGTGGGAGAAGTGTTACTAGTAACACTTTCTCAGATGTCAGTCTCCTCTTAATATGTTACAGCTAAAGAGAGTAACGAGTGATGAAAAAATTCCATTTGACTTGCTAAAGCTTAAATGGTTCTTTCCATTTAACTTGCTAAACTTAAACGGTTTTTCCTTGATCTCTTCTTCTGGCCCATGGATTGGACAGAAGAAATGGAGAGAAATAAGTTAGAATACTGTATCCAGGAT
The DNA here is from genome assembly GCA_003123785.1 of Pterocarya stenoptera. Lineage (NCBI taxonomy): Eukaryota > Viridiplantae > Streptophyta > Magnoliopsida > Fagales > Juglandaceae > Pterocarya > Pterocarya stenoptera. The sequence continues at coordinate 205,890 of QEOT01007483.1, forward strand.
CCATGGAACGCATACGTAAGGCCAACTATATAGCTTGAGAAAAGCTTCCTTCTCCTGATTAGGTTGGCTTGCTTCATGGAGTGTCACATAGAGACTGCATGTTTTGCCACTTCTTGTGCAGAGCTCTTGTACAATTCTTTATTTGGAAGCTGAAAGTGCATACATGCAAAATATGCAGGATCCTTCAGAGAACAACTGTGGTGGTGCTTCAAATTTGAGAAATATAATTATGGAGAAGCAGGGAGGGTATGCTCAGTTGGATAAGGAATCAGTTATGCCTGGTAGTCAAGATGAAGGTCCGTTATATTATCTTGTTTCCCTGTCTTTTTTTTTTTTTTTTTGTATTTTATTTCTATTGAAATGATCTCTCCCCTATTATTTAATGATGGGAAAATCTAACATTCTAGTCACTGCAGAAAAATCAAATAGACTTGCATCAGAGGTTACACTGTACAGAGCAGCTTCAAACTCAACTGCTCTGAGATTGGAAGAAGACACTGCTTGTGCTGAATCTATTACTCAAAATGATGGTGTGCGAGTGGAAAGAAGTAGAGGCAATGCTAATATTGCTAGTAAGACTCATAGCTGCAACAATGAATTGGTTGAACCTTCTAGTGGAGCCATTGACTTGATTGGCACATTTGATAATCATCCCAAGTGCACTTATGAGAATACAAAGTATAATGATGTTGGCACAGACAAGCTTGAACTTGTTCCAAATTTACAACTTTCTCTGAGAAGAACGTGCTCAAGTAGCTCAAATAACCACTGGACTGAGGAAAGGCCTCTACTGAACCATTCTAATGCATCTCCGTTTTCATGGTGAGTGTCTTAGGTTAAAACACAATTTTATATCAATCAAGTGGCTTGGGAAGGAGCATGGGACTGTATTTAGTACCTAAAAGAACCTTTGCAAAGTTTCTGTAGATGACAGTTGCGATTTTAATAATGCATAGTTTTTTTAATTGGTATACTTATACCCATGATATGATAAAGACCAATTATTGAACTCTATTTTTTGGTAGGCATATTTCAATGACTCGTGCTAGTAGAAGCATTTCACATTCTTCTAACTATTTGATAATAAACCTAGAGGATGGATATATCTATTTGAAGTCACCTAATTCGTTCTGATCTTTGATCTTGAATTTATATTTTTTTTACTCCTAGAGCGAGGGTCCAAGTTATGTCAGACCTAAAATGATTATATTGATTTTGAGAATTTCATCGTGTGAAGGTTAAGGTCATTCTCAATTACTGTTTGTTATTCTCCTTGGGAGTTACTGAATTGTGAATGAAAGGTAGTGAGCTCACATCGCAGACTTTTGACAAACCTGTCTGCAGGTATAATAGTAGCACGACACTATCTAGGCATTGCATCAATTTGGAAGAGGGTGGAAGTATGTCCCATGAACTTTCATCTTATCAACTTTCTGGAAGTATCAATGGTACTTTCCTTCAGCAAGGTCACGAAAATTCAAGTACTTCTGTCATTGATCAGTCCAGAGAAGGTGAACCAAAGTTTTCTAGTCATCAGGTTGGGATTATTCCTCTCTTGGGGGTAAATGATGCTAATAGTGGATACAGTCATGTTTTCCCACCCATGTTTTATACTCGATCTGATCTACCCTCTGTTCCTAAACTGGCCTGCCAGCGAGATCAGTCTCCCTTTCCTTCAAGTACCTCAGTTCAATCCAATCCTGAAACTCAAAACTCAGAACAAGGTTATCACTTCTCTGATGAAATTAGCAAAAGTTCCATTCACCAGGCTATGCAGGAGGATAAAAATCTGGAGCAGATGGAGGAACTTGGACATGGTTCTGCTGCTGCTGATCAGACTACTAGTAGTAGTTTATGCAATGGAGCTGTCGACGATAGTAAGAGGGTTGCAAATGGGAGCAGCTCCAGTAGGAGAGATGAGATTGCCATTGGCTGTGAGGGTTGGAATGAAAGTAGTCTCTCTATTCATGATGGATCAAGAGGAATAGATGCTCTTCGTTCTAGCCAAAGGGAAGCAGCTCTCATAAAGTTTCGATTGAAGCGGAAAGATAGATGCTATGAGAAAAAGGTACTAATTGTATTTATTTCATTCATCAGAGGTGATGATCTCATGTATAAAAGTGCCAGTTTTATGCACAGACGTTGATGTCCGTTCACTCTGGTCTTGCTCCATCCACATTCCGTCTCTGCTACCTAATTTCTTTCCTTTCATACAGAGTTGATAGCCTTTCTTTTTCATAACTGTTGTTATTCCATTAATTGTTGAGCTGCATTAGTAGTTTCAACTAACTTTGAAGCTCTGGTTTGAAGCCATGCGGCAAATCCCGACTCTATATTCTGAAGGATAACTAACGTCTATCAAGATTTTTTATATATTCATTTATGGGCATACAGTAACCTATATGAAAGAGGCTTTCTATTCTGACATCAGTAATCTTGGACAGGTTCGTTACCACAGCCGGAAAAGACTGGCAGAGCAACGGCCTCGAGTGAAAGGACAGTTTGTACGCAAGGTGCAAACTGACGCTCTAGTAGGTGCTAACGATGTTTGTATGTGAAATTCATCATCGATGTGCATTTTATTTTACTTGTCAATCTGAGTTCCCAAACTTTCCCTGGATGGCGATTACTTGCTGCGCAGAAGAGTTGATTGTCCCACGTGGGATCTCTTGTTGTACTGCTGAAGCTAAAGCGACTGACGATAACAAGAGAGGTGAATGGTTGGCATGTCTCTCTTAATGTTCAGAGTTCTGACTACCACTTTTCTATTAACAAAAAGATTTTCTTTGTAATTATGTAGTGCGGTTTCTCAGGCTTTTGATGTCACCTTATGTTAATATGCGTTCATGTTTTTGTATTATGGACGAAGTTAATGTGCTTTAATGCTTACCAGATAGCGGAGTTTAGGGAAGACAGCCTTAATTTGTACCATAATTTGCTTTGACAGGCTGGTTGGAATTACTAGTTAATACCATGAGAGGCATTTTCATATTTGCACTCGAATGATGTTAAGAACCCAATTAATTTGGAGTGGGCTTGATGGACTTCCTAATTGTTATCTTTTATTTTAATTGATTGTTAGAGTTGTTAGTGGCCCATGGTCATTTGCTGTTAGTTGTTGAATGAAGGGGCCTCTTCTAGTATATTTACTGGGGAGGGGGTGGTGCTAAAGGACATTTGAAATCTAGTAGAATCTAAGTTTGTTGTTTGCTCGGAAGAAAGAATTTCCTCTTAAAGAATTTCAGCGTGGTTATCTAATACTATTTCCATATTTTTATCATCTTTTGTGTGTTCATCTCTTTTACATTTTGTTAAACATATTGCATGCATTACTATATTTCCAACACAATAGCCTTCTACCCCCATTTCCATCACTTTTTTCTTGATACAAGCAACCATCCCATCAGGTCGCTTACAAGTAGTATCTAGAGCCAACCATCTTGTCATGGACTTGAGTAATGTAGAATTTCAAATATGTTTTTAGAATTATCATCATGCCCTCCATTATGAATCCTATAGTGATCTTGGAGAGAGTTCTTACATTTAAATGTTCAAACGGAAAAAATTTAAAGGTCTTGGTTGAGCCTTCCTTCACCATTTATTATGTGAAGTTATATATCGAATACAAGTAAAGAAGAAATATTTATCCGTTGGAATAACAAACATTAACGGATGGGGATGTTGTTTTGGAAAATGAGATTACGTTGATGGAGATTATGATACTTGACAATGGGTTGTCTCTTTCTGGATATGAGGAGCAAAGAATTTGGCTCAAAAAATTAAAAGAGGAGGAAGAAACTACAGATTCAAATGACGAAATACAAAAAACTCAGTAGTGAATGAAGAAACAAATGAGGTCCGATTGAAGGGGGAGAAAATGGAGAAGGCTCTGCCGCTGTCAACCTAAGAGAGAAATCCTTGGAGGAGTCTCAGGACCAAGTTGTGGAGGAAGAAGTATTAAAAGCAGCAAAGATGGACGAGAAAATGGCAGTGTCCACAATAGTTGTGCTCGAAGAAATTTCTCTTTCATATGTTTTTGAAAATTCTTGTGAAAATCCCATCTTATGTTCTCAACCTTTGGATCTTCCTCTCAGTGTTTCGTTTCTTTCCTCCATCAACACATCGTCTGCTGTTAACCTCACCCAGATAGAACACTTGATCGGTGATGGGGCCAAGAACCAAAACACCATGAATTCCATCAACAGTGTCTTCGATGCTAGGAGGTTGATTGGCCGTAGAATTAGTAATGCTTCAGTTCAGAGTGGCATTACATTTTGGCCGTTCAAACCTATGGTGGTGGTCATTTACACGGGTGAAACCTATACTTCTATACGTCTCATATGGCATCCTCCACGGCCAGATTCACCAGAAAGTGTCACTCACTCACCCAGTAACCAAAAAAAATCTCAACTCTAGTTTCTCAACCTCTTCAATCTGAGCCCTTGTCTAAGACTTGGATAAGCAAGATGAAGAATTGGTACAGTGTGACTTTGGTAGCTAGCAAATTCGGGAAACCCTAGAATCAGAAAAACGCCATTTCCAGAGAAGACGACAGAAACTTAGAGACGGGTGGGTGGAATCGGAAGTGGAAGCTACCGCTGGAAAAAGAAACCAAACACGATTGGGAAATTAGGGAATCGAATTCCTTTTGGTTTTGAGCTCGAGATGAGGAGTGCTTGGAATTCCAGAGCAGCAAGAGAGCGAGTTGGACTCTAGTGCCCGAAGGAATTGAGACGTGAAGGAATATCATCAATTGTTACTTGGTTTGGAGCTGATGTTGTGGAAATAATTGTTACTTGGACCAAATGCTTGTGTTTTAGTATTTCTCAAGGTCATTTGCCAAATCCTGTTGATGATATTAGGTTTGAGAGAGTTGGAGAGGGTGAAATAGAAGCAGTCGTGATTGCCACTGGAGTCCACACCCATTGAGCTGGGAACTTCCAGAATACCAATTAAGAACCCAATTAATTTGGGCTTGATGGTCCTCCTACTTGTTATTATCTTTTATTTTAATTGATTGTTAGAATTGTTAGTGGCCCATTGCCTTTTGCTGTTAGTTGTTGAATGAAGAGGCGTCTTCTAGTATATTTATAGGGGAGGGGGTGGTGCTAAAGGGCATCTAAAATCTAGAAGAATCTAAGTTTGTTGTTTGTCTGGAAGAAGGAATTCCCTCGAAGAATTCCAATGTGACTATTTAATACTATTTCTATATTTTCATCATTTTCTTCCCTGTGTTCATCTCTTTTACATTTTGTCTAACATATTGCATGCAGTACTGTATTTCCATCGCAGTAGCCTTCTACCCCATTTCCATCACTTTTTCCTTGATACAAGCAACCACCCCATCAGGTCCCTTACAAATGATATTTGGCTTCAGT